>JBBBDQ010001821.1:2252500-2302500 GCA_037127315.1 Ascarosepion bandense | reverse complement strand
TGTGAGCAATGATGAGGTCTTGGAAATGATGGAAACAAAAAGGAAATTAATACTGAGCATCATGAAGAGACAGCTGAAGTTACTGGGACATGCAATGAGGAAAGGGGGCTTGGAGAATCTGATACTAACAGGCCAGATAGAGGGGAAAAGAGACAGGGGAAAGCAACGGATAACATATTTGAAGGACCTAATCAGGTGGATGAGGGAACGAGGATTGCATGGTTTAACAGAAGGCGTGCTCAGAGCCACTAGGGATAGGGAAAAGTGGAAGGCCTCGATCGCCTACGTCCTGAAGGGAAAAGGCACATAGAAGAAGAAAGATATCAGAAAGCAGTATATTGATCATTTTACATGAATATTTATCAGTGAGAAAGCTGTGTTCAAAATGGGTGCCGCTTTTGTTCACTGTCGATCAAAAACAACAACGCGTCGACGATTCAGAGCGTTGTTTGCAACTGTTTCAATGCAACAAGAAAGAGTTTTGCGTAAATATGTGACAATGGATGAAACATGGATCCATCACTTCACTCCGGTATCATACCGGCAGTCAGCTGAGTGGACAGCAGCAGATGAAAGCCGTCCAAAGCTATCAAGACGAAAATATCAGCAGGCATGAATTTGGCCTCCGTATTATGGGATATGCAAGGTATATTGTTAATCGATTAACTTGAGAAAGAAACAACCATCAATAGCGAATATTGATGCGTTTGAAGGAGGAAATCACCAAAAAACGGTCACAAATAAAGAAGAAAAATGATTTTTCCCTAAGACAAGGTACCGGGTCACAAGTCGATCGCACGATGGCTAAATTACAAGAAGTACACTTTGAATTACTTCTGCATCCACCCTATTCTCCAGATCTGGCTCCTAGTGACTACTGGCTGCTTGCAGACCTCAACAGAATGCTCCAGGGAAAGAGATTTGGCTCCAATGAAGAATTGCATATCGATGACGTCAAAGAAAAGTGGCACTACCTACCATTACCCTTACATTTACATACAGTTATCCTATTGCTTTTGGCACGTCAGTGCGTATGTATTAAGTGTAAAAGAGGAGGGAGCATAAAAACTAAATTTGGTAGCTTCATCTAAAATCACTACCCACTTTTGTTTTTAGTTTCAAATTCTCCTATTCTTCGTTTCTCTTTATCTGTCCCAGAAATATCTTGTTTTCAGATTCAAAATACAAGTACTTTTTTGTTTCTGTTTTTCTTGAAACTTTCTCGTTACTCATATGTTCTGACCAGGTCATTCTCAGCAGCTTTCTGTAGACCATATCTGTTTCCTTTCTTTTTATCTATGAATAAGCTTTCCAGTGTTTATTGCGAAGTCGAAGAATTTGTATAACATAGTAGTTCAGCACAAATTTACTGTGTTTCTAACGAGATTTTCCTGTTTCTTAATATTTGCTTAGATTTTGAAAGGCATCTTTCGCTATTCAAACGCAGCTTTCTGGTATCAGTGTCACTTTTTTTTTGTTGTCTGTGTCATATTTTCCCAGAAACGGCTGCGTAGTTAGCGGAGCAGAGGAAAGCGACTTGGCCCATGTGTCGTTGCTAGTAAGTTACTAAATATCAATAGTGCCTAAAATTGTTTTATAAAATGTATACGTTTAAAGGACGGAGAGAAAATTATGTTAAGCTGATGTTATCAGGGGCGTATGGGCGAATATGAAACCCATTTTCTTCTCGAAACTAAGCTTTGTATTTACAGGGCGTCTTCTGCAGAATCGACGTTAGCAAGCTGTACTCTAAGATCATTGTTCTTTTACATGTGCCGCGTCCCTTGAGGACATTGGCGATCATGGTCCTCCACATCTTCCTGTCCCTTGTAGCTCTTAATAGTTTTTGTCTTGTTATTTTTTCCAAATCCATACATTTGCTTAAGCCCATCAAGTATGTGACGCGCTGTTTTCCCCTCTTCTTTCTCTCTATCCCTCCTGTGAGTATCAGATTCTCGAAGCCTTCCTCCTCATTCTGTGTCCCAGAACTTTCATGATGTTAAGTATAATTTCCCTTTTCGTATCCTTTCTCTTCAAAACTCGTCGTTTCTCATATGTTCGGCTAATGGTATATACAGCATCCTTCTGTAGAACAACATTTCGAGTATTTGCTGCCATACAAGAGGATAGTTATCACATAACAGTTCAGTACTCTTTTCTTTCTTTCCAATGAAATTTAATACTCTGCATAGCTTTTGGGGTGTTTCATTAGCCGTCCCTATGCGTCTTTGGATCTCAGTGTCGCACTCCGTGTTCTGTACAAATTCTGTTATTTCGATCCCCAATGGTTGCCTTATCACGGTAGCATTGTGCTATAGACTTTTTTTTATCTATTTTGTACCGTGTCATTTTTTTTTTCTAATAATCGTTTCACTCCAAGCAACGCAGAATTACCACTGGTTCGCAGGAGGTTACAGAGAAAGGAAAACCAGCCTCAGAAATACCGAAAAAAGGATGGAATTTAGAGAGGTGGATAGGGAGATAGGAGATGGCAACTGATATTGCATTTAAACTTTTGGAGATTGTAGCTATCAGGGAAGCATGTATTCGGAAGGGAGATCCACTGACGGGATGTGCGAGAAAAGAAACTGTTGAGCAGAAGTGGCGGTTACATTTGACTATTTTGACGGTAAAAGAGTGTGACCTTGACGCTAATTATGCAACGCGAGTAAATTCGTCATTGGGTCACCAAGGAAAGCTGATCGTCAGAGCAGGAGCCGTGAAAATATTTGTAGAAAAGACAGAGGGAAGCCACATCCCGTCTTGAGACAGTGACTGAAGGCAAGATTCCAAGTTAGGACCGTTCAGGACGTTGGGAATCATGTCTCTATAAATCTATACATTTTTCTGTCTTTTGTAGCTCTTAGTAAATTTCGTCTTTTCGCTCTCGCTCTCTCTCTCTCTCTCTCTCTCTCTCTCTCTCTCTCCTAATCCCTGTTCTGCCAACCTTTTTCACAAACTCGTTAGGGGCTGTGAGTTGTGTTATTCTGTCCCGCTTGCCTTTAATATGCCCTGTGAGCATCAAAATTTCTAAGCTTTCTTTCCTCATTATGTGCATTAGAAATTTCAACAGTCTCTTTCTGATGTAAAGTAAATGTCTTTTTTGTTTCCATTTCTCTTAAACTTTGCCGTTGCTTACACGTTCAGTCCCAAGTATTCTCAGCATCCTTCTGTAGAACCATATTTCTGAATGAAATATACATATTCACACTCTTCTTTGTGACGTGTTTCTTTGGGATGTTGGCGATTATGGCTCTCCACATTTTCCTTTCTTATGTAGCTCTTAATAAATGTTGTATTTTTGTTATTCTCCTAAACCCTGTTCCGCTATCCATTTATTCCAGCCCGTTAAGTAGGTGATGCGTTGTTTTTTTTGTTTTTTTTTCTGTCTATCTTGCCTCCAATCTACCCGGTGAGTATCAAATTTTCCAAGCCATCTTACCTTATTATGCATCCTAGAAATTTCAACAATGACTTTCTGCTATTAAGTAAAAGTGTTCTTTTTGTATCAATTTTCTCCTAAATTCGTTCTTGCTCAGATGTTCAGTCCGCTGTATTTTCAACATTCTTCTGTTGAACGACATTTCAGTTGCTTCAAGTTTTATCTGTGAAGAGATTCACTGCAATGTAGAAAGAATAATATTACATCACAGTTTAGTATACTTTTTTTATTATTTATAAACTACTAGCAGTATAGCCCGGCGTTGCTCGGGTGTAATGAAAGCTTTAAAACTAATCCATGGTCTTGGAGCTCAGACTCTGCCTAAAGAATATTTGTGTGAAGTTTGGTGAGAATCGGATAAAAATTGTGGATTTGTATAAAGGACATACAGACAGATAAACAGACACACACACACAAACATCTTGCCTTTTATATATATATTATCGATTTTCTGCACTATTGTAAGAACTGAATATCGTTTCTTATGTCTTTGTCTTTGAGTGTATCAAATTTGATTAAAATCAGACCACTCCTTCTATAAGCCGATTTATTCGATTATCAATTTTCGATATTTATCGGGTGTACCTCGACACAAAACCTAGCTAAGAACACTCGCAAACGCTTATAGTACAACTGTGTAAATTTTCAAGAAATTCGGTTCAGCCGTTTCGGAGTCTATAGGTAACGGATACACACACACACACACACACACACACACACACACACACACACACACGCACGCACATACACACACACACACAAAGATAAATAAGTTTAGATTTGGATAGGCTACGTTAAGATAAAAATTACTGACTGCCTTAGCATTATTAGTATAGATTTCTGAGATGAGTTATTGTAATTATTTACATTATTACACTGTTTAGACTGTTGTCCTCATCTTTATTTCCATATTCACCACATTACGGTCGTTGTATTCTCCGATCTTCTTCAGGGGCTGCCTAAACTTCTGAGATGAGTTATTGTAATTATTTACATTATTACATTGTTTAGACTGTTGTCCTCATCTTTATTTCCATATTCACCACATTACGGTCGTTGTATTCTCCGATCTTCTTCAGGGGCTGCCTAAACTTCTGAGATGAGTTATTGTAATTATTTACATTATTACATTGTTTAGACTGTTGTCCTCATCTTTATTTCCATATTCACCACATTACGGTCGTTGTATTCTCCGATCTTCTTCAGGGGCTGCCTAAACTTCTGAGATGAGTTATTGTAATTATTTACATTATTACATTGTTTAGACTGTTGTCCTCATCTTTATTTCCATATTCACCACATTACGGTCGTTGTATTCTCCGATCTTCTTCAGGGGCTGCCTAAACTTCTGAGATGAGTTATTGTAATTATTTACATTATTACATTGTTTAGACTGTTGTCCTCATTTTTGTTGCCATATTCACCACATTACGGTCGTTGTATTCTCCGATCTTCTTCAGGGGCTGCCTAAACTTCTGAGATGAGTTATTGTAATTATTTACATTATTACATTGTTTAGACTGTTGTCCTCATTTTTGTTGCCATATTCACCACATTACGGTCGTTGTATTCTCCGATCTTCTTCAGGGGCTGCCTAAACTTCTGAGATGAGTTATTGTAATTATTTACATTATTACATTGTTTAGACTGTTGTCCTCATCTTTATTTCCATATTCACCACATTACGGTCGTTGTATTCTCCGATCTTCTTCGGGGGCTGCCTAAACTTCTGAGATGAGTTATTGTAATTATTTACATTATTACATTGTTTAGACTGTTGTCCTCATTTTTGTTGCCATATTCACAACGTTTCACCCGTTATATGCCCCGACCTTCTTCAGGTGGTTTTGAACTGAACTATTTATTTCGAACACTGGGGTAGATTTCTCTTGTTTCACGAATCATGCTCTTCCGGATGTTTTATTTATCTCAATTTAACTCAAATTCTTTCTTTACTACTGCTGTAGCCAGGTTCTGAACTCGCAACCTATTGGGTCAAGTCACTGAATCCAACCAATGCTTTTATCTAATGGGTTAGTGATAAAGAGAGCTGAAGAGGCATGGTTCATGGAACGAGAACAGTTATTAGAATAATCTACTTCAAGTCATTATAACATTATAACATTATCTCATAGACTAACTTGGAAAAAAATGCTTCTTACAAGAGGAAGTTATAGAACTAAATTTTCGAATTAGTGAAAGGTTAACACGTACGTAAAAATGTTGTACTGCATTCTGTATATTTTATTGTTTTTACGGATTTTTGGGTAGCAATATCAGGGCTTATAGTTTTGAATTGCTTCACTCAACTTTGGTTAGTTTGGCAAAAGGCCTTTACTGTAGAGCAGTCGGAGAAGAATGTAATAATAGTTGAGATTAGCTGTCTAACCTTCATTTCACGGCACCGAATGAATGTCTAGAGCAGTGGTTCCCAACTACTGTGCCGCGGCACATTAGTGTGCCGCGGAATTGTTACTGGTGTGCCGCGAAGAGATGACAGGTGGAAGACATTTAATTTAATTTTGTTTAATGAAGGCATTTAATTTCTTAATCAAGATGACAGCGTGCAATTTAAAATTGCTGAATTTCAGGAATCTAAACGATTCGCGCATAAACGTGTTAGGTTTTATATCGTCTATATATCTCGTTTACAATATTAACAGATTCTTTGTAGATATTTCTTATTTAATATTTAGGTGTTGTAAATGAAGGTTTTAGTAGGACAAATAAAAAACATGATTAAATATGATAAAAATTCTCTTAGATTTATTTTTTCAATTTTAGATTCAATTCACCCTTAATTATGATCAAGTTTCACAAAAGAAAAGGCGATGGTGACAAAAATAATTCTACAACTCCATTTAAAAAACCTAAACTTCTCCGCTGTGTGTTGTGTGTGGCCAAACGCTGGCTAATGAAGCAATGGTTCCAAGTAAAATGAAAATACATCTTACTACAAAACATCCTAATCTTCAAACTAAAAATGTCGATTATTTCCAATGGTTGTTAGAATCAAAAAAAGGCTTTATGAGTAGAAAATATTCATTTTTTGTGATAGGTGTGCTGCGAAAAGTTAAAGAGCTCAGTAGTATGCCGTGATGTATAAAAGATTGGGAACCACTGGTCTAGGGTCTAGCTTAGTTCTGCACAAGACCATAAGGTTGGAACAACCGTAAAAAATCTGATGTCATACTAACTGCGAGACATGTGCGTCATCATCTATCGAGGTCAGCCGTTGGTTATCATCAATGCGTTTTTTTTTTTTTTTTTTTTTTTTTGCGTGTCAAGCCTCTTTAGCATATGGGTGATCATGGCTCTTTCCATTCTTTGGAGCTCAAACTAATGTTTGCCTCTCTACTCCCTGTTCTGCAACCCTCGTTAGGTAGGTTACTTGCTTTATTCATATTCCGTTAAGTATTCAGTATAACCTGTGAGTGCCAAATTTTCTAAGCCTAATTTCCTTATTGGGCCTCCCGGAAACAACTGTCTGTTTCGTATAAGTATCTTTTGTGCTATAGATGTGCGTTGTGGTGCAGTGGATATCGACTTGGAAGGCGAAATCGGGGAGCCGAGATGAAATTCCAGTTGAATTCTTTGCATTCCCTTACGCGTGAATATCCTTGGGAAAAGTATTAATCTATCTCTTCCCTCCAGTTATGGGTTAAATAGCAGGACAGGACAGAATGGGTTCTATAGCCTTCGTTGTCAACCAGTCTACCGCAGAAAGTAATGGCAACCTATTGCAGAATAATCTTCTTCTGTCCAGTCAGTCATGTCTCTTTCGAGACATGATCGCCCAAACGTGTATCACGTATGGCACTTAACTGACTGACTGATCCTTTGTTTCCATTTTCTTTAAAACCTTCTCATTTCTCAAATGTTTCGTCTCTGGTATTTCTTCTATAGAACCACATCTCTGTTACCTAAAGTCTTTTCTTCATCTGTGAGGAAATTATCTAGCATTTACAGCCACATAGAAGATTTGATATTATATATCGATTCAGCACTTTTTTCTTTGTTTCTAACAGAAGTTTCCTGTTTCTTAGATGTTCAGATTTTAGAAGACTTATTTCGCTATTTCCAATGCAACTTTGGATTTTGGTCTTATATTTTTCGTCATCTATTTAAACAATTCCCAGACGGTTAAAAACATGTACTTGCTTTATTAAGACATCTCCAATTCTCCTTTTAGTAACGGCATCTTGTTAACGACAATGCATTCGGTTTTCTTTTCAGTTGATCATTTGTCATTTGACACTCCGTTATTACTGTTGTGGGGCGTTTAAATAAACCACATAGGTTTTTCCTTAATATTAAATGTTAATATAATATTAATATTAAAAGACGAATCTGCAATGTTATCAGTCCTGACCTGGCATCTCGATTTCAGTCACTTTTCTAATCCGATAACATAACTTCTAGAAACATTTTCATGGTTTTTTTTCTGATTCGCTTTCCTCATTGGTACCTCTACTTTCTGAATTTAAGTGCAGTACTAGACTGGAAGCTAGGTCACATCATTTTCAGGTCTTTCATTATTATTTCAACTTAATGTTTTTACATTTTTTTTATTCTTTCACTTTCAGAAATTCCTTGCGTCTTAGTTGCTTTGTTTCCTTGTATAAAGTGAAAAGATTAAGAAAGAAAAATTTATCACACACCATATCGTATTTTCATCATTAGTGAATAAGCTTTCCAAGCATGACGTCTATCCAAACCGCTCTGTATTCAAGCTCGGTCCTCCAGGCTGATCGTGAAGTTGATCGCTCAGGTCAAATTCTTGCCTTGTTCCCATATTGTGTAAATTGATCGCAAGACTGGCTTGGTCCGAATGGTCGACTGGAATCGATGACTTCGTTGGGTCTGGCTAGAGAAAAGCCACACGAACAAAAAAAAAATTGGTTAAAGAGAAAAAAATATTTATAAACAATTCCTGAATACAAAGTTGATAGTACAGTTATTGATGGCGTAAGCAGGCCTATATTCTCCATGCAATAACTATCGACCCTTCCCGATTATCATAACATATTCTTGTCATAGTTTTGAACGAGACATCTAGAACAAGGCTTTAAGTCGTTTTTTTTTTTCTTTAGGACGGCGAATCACTCTCGTATCTCAGTTCAGTCTCGTCTCCGCAGGGTCTCTCTCTTTCTACTTGGAGTTCTGTTTTATGGACTCCTGCACAAAAGCGGGGGTGGAGCATGATGGGGTTTGAAAATGCCAGCGTTCCCTTAACAACTACTCAGTGTTCTCTTTGCAAATGTCCAAATATAGGAGCTTCTTCTTCCTCCTTGGAATTCTACCTGGGACTTCTACTTTTGGTCGCCTAATCAAACCCCTCTCCTTCCTGTTTTCCGTGAGTGCTTCTCATCATCACTGTTGAGAGGCGTGGAACGTCCCCGCTTTTCCTGAATTTTCACCTGGGCTTTTTCCTCTCTGGTCACTTGATCAAACCCGTCCCTCAGAGGCTAGGCGTGGTCGAGCTGAAACGGCCAAATTTTAATTATCAGTCAAAATTCTTTCCTATTGTTCTTTTGAGTGTGGTCGTTTTCGAACCTGGGATTTACCACCTTTTTTGTTTTCACTTCTCTCCACCCCACTTTTTTCTCCTCAGCAAATATTTAACCAACAAGTTACAAAAAGTGAACATTTTCAAGTTTTATCGCGTTTTGACAGATAAAAATTTAATTATCATTCTTTCCTATTTTCTTTTGGAAACTTGTCTGCTTTTAAAAGTTAATCCCTATTAATCGACCGAATTCGCTGCCAGAAGTCTGTCTTTCTTTCCGTCACTCAGTGGTAGTAAAAAATATTATCTATTTCTTTCTGGAAGGTCTTTGAGCCGCTAAGAATAATCTAGGTCCTGACCAAAACCAAATGGTCTCTTTGTTTTACCTCTCAGGCAGGTGAAAAAATTAATTATAATTATCTTTCTATTTTCTTTCGTCTGGTCATCAGTATATCTTCAGTTCAACCGAAAAATAGTATTTTTCTGTCTTCTATTTTTTTTTTTAATTTACAGTAGTGTCACATAAGTACCTTTGCCAAGTCTCTACAATTGTCCCCAAGGACACATAGCCCAGTGGATAAACTTAATCCATTGATAAAAATAATCCATTGATAAAAATAATCCATTGATTTGGCTGAAAGTTTTGTGAGTTCAATGTTTGGCTACGTCAGAGGTAAATTATGTAAATAATATTGAAAAATTTCAAAAACATGTTCCATATTTTTTCTTTTTCCTATGATAGGTAAAATTAATGATTAAAAAAATATTGGTCTTTTGAACAAGAGTATATGTCTGTTCCTTGTTTTTTGTTTGTTTGTTTTTTGGTTTTTTTTTGTTTTTTTTTTAGTAATAAGTTTTCAGTTTCTTCTAAAGTCTACACCAACTCCATCTTTCTAATATTACTGCCGAAAGTGAAATTTTATTTACTATTTTCCTCAATAGGAGTAAATAGATTGGCTTATCGTCGGGATCACATTCCACCCCAGTCTTTAGAACAGGAGTAGAGGTTTATCCTTTGTTTCCTAATTAGGATTGGGTTTCCGGTTCCTTCTAAAGTTTACTTCAACTTCATACTTATAATGTCACTGCCGAAACTTTAAAATTTTATTTCCTATCTTTTTCTCAATAATTCTATGATTGTCCGAATCACATTTCTCCCCAATCTTTTGAACAGGAGTAGAGGTTTGTCCTTTGTTCTCTGTTTAGAATTAGGGTTTCCAGTTCTTCCTGAAATTTTCCTAATTTATTTCATTCTCAGTAGCCTCTTTCATCTTAGTGGCATTAACGTCTTGCTTGGGGTAAATTGATTAAAAAAAATTATATAGCAAAAAATAAATTTAATAATTCTATAACATTTATATAGGGTGATTGAAAACTCTCACGGTGTTAATACTGAGACAATAACTCCACTAGTAATAGTGATTTAAATAAATCAATAACGTTTATTTACGCATGATTTAAAGTTATTTATAAATGGAATTTGTGTGTGTGTGTGTGTGTGTGTGTGTGTGTGTGTGTGTGTGTGTGTGTGTGTGTGTCCGTTACCTATAGACTCTGAAGCGGCTGCACCGATTTTCTTGAAAATTTTCACAGTTGTACTATAAGCGTCTGCGAGTGTTCTTAGCTAGGTTTTGTATAGAGGTACCCCCGATAAATATCGAAAATCGATTATCGAATAAATCGGCTTATAGAAGGAGTGGTCCGAGTTTAATCAAATTTGATGCACTCGTAGACAATGACATAAGAAACGATATTCAGAAGTTTCAAGGTTGCAGTTCTTACAATAGTGCAGAAAATCAATAATATATATATATATATATATATATATATATATATAAGGCAAGATGTTTGTGTGTGTGTCTGTTTATCTGTCTGTATGTCCTTTATACAAATCCACAATTTTTATCCGATTCTCACCAAACTTCACACAAATATTCTTTAGGCTGAGTCTGAGCTCCAAGACAATGGATTAGTTTTAAAGCTTTCATTACACCCGAGCAACGCCGGGCTATACTGCTAGTTTGAAAATAAAAATACGGTTTAAATCTGACATAAACAACTATTTGAAATACAAGAAGAGCTTTACATTCCTCATTTTGTGTGAAAATTGTCAGAGTAGTCCATAATCTCTTCTGAGAACACATAGCTTGCATGTGAATAGAGAATGACTTAAATGAATACACAAAAGGAGAAAATGGAGTAACACAAGGATATGCTTTTTCATCGTGTTTATTTTTCTTATGGACATCGAGGCTACCATCTTTCATCAACACCTCTGCTGGGTGGGTCACGTGTCCAGAATGCGTCCCACTTGACACCCACGATCATCCTGTTTGGCGAACCCGCCAGCGACATGAGGCTACGCGGAGGCCCAAAATGACGCTTCAAGTATAAGTTGAAAATATCCCTGACACAAGCCAACAGCGACCCTGAAACCTTACAAAGCGTTTCTGCAAATCGACCTCCCTGGCGTAGGACTATCTGAGAGGAAACCGAGATTTTCGAGTGCAACAGTCAACATGAAGGCTCTCCGACATGCTCTCGGGAGGGACTAATTCATCCAGCCGCGTCTACCACCCACACTGCTCTGTGACTCATCAGGAGTAGGCAGGGTTTTCACAGCCATCTATGTCATCGCCGCCAGAAAATGACGATTCCGATGCTCGGTTTCAAGCGGGTGCCGACGACAATTTTTATTGTACAGCGAAACAGTTCTAAGAGAACAAGAATACATTCAATTATTTATTACCAACTGACATAATCTTAAGATAAGATCTATGGATAACACCAATATGAAGGCAAACTCAGAAAAATAAACAGAGACAAATCTCAAATAACGTAGCAAACGACAACAAGAAGAAAAGACTAAACATATGTTGATGACACAACTATTTATTACCGTCTTAATGTCAACTCTGGCCGCTTCGATAAGGCTTAATTAAGAACAAAAATACAAAAATCTGTTGTTAACTGGGGTAAGAAATGGCATGTTAATTTTAACGAAGCTTATGTCTTTTACGAAACGTCTCTCTTTTAATGGTCTCAGACAGTTTTTACTTTCCATCAGCAGGTCAGTGGCTCTTGGCGCCTTTCTGCTGAGATGAAACGGAAAGATTATATTGAATGCATTGCTAATTCTACTGCTAGGAAAGTTAGTTCACTTTGTCGTGATAGACAATTTTTCTCGACATAATCTATCTTACACATTTATATGCCTGCTATTAGTTCCTGCATTAAATATTGCTGTTATATCAGGCCTGGTGCTTCTGATATGTATTTAGAGATACTTGGTAAGATAGAAAAAGGAATCTGCAATGTTATTGACGTCGACCAAGCATTTCGGCTTCAGTCACTTTCCAACAGCTGTAACGTAACTTCTAAGTCTATCATTTGTCCATGCAATGAATATTGTTGTTGCAACTGGTCTGATGATTATGTGGCAGATTTACAGGTTGATAAAATTAAAATAAGAATCTGCAATGTTATTGGTTCTGATCTAGCATCTCGGCTTCAGTCAATTTCCCACCGCCGTAAGTTTCTATAAATATTTTCATGCCAATTATTCTGAGGATCTTTGCTCTTTGATACCTAGATAATACTATCAGTCATTTATCCATCACACCCAGATGGTGCATAGGGCAGCAACTTTTGTTGCTGTTTCTGTAACAAACTGATTTTTACGGGGTGGGTTGTTAGCCCTGCACCCAACCCCCAAACGTGGAGGACCGGAGGACCATTCTTGGTCCTTACGTTTACAGCACCTGGTATTCCCACATGGTCACCCATTAAGTACTGACCAGGCTCGATGTTGCTTAAACGTCGGTGATCAGACGGGAACCGGTGTATTCAACACGATATAGCCGTGGCAGATAATACTATACTGTTATAGTTTTTATCATAGTTTTCTTTACTCTCTTGCACTTCTCGCTTGAACGAATCTATTCCAGTTTCTTGTTTTCTAGTCAAATGTGGTCTTCAAAATTTCAAATTCAATGTCAATCGTTTTCTTCTGTCTTCATAATTCCTATTCTTCTATTATTCTCTCTCCTTCTGTTATTCTCTCTCCTTCTATTATTCTCTCTCCTTCTGTTAATCTCTCTCCTTCTATTATTCTCTCTCCTTCTATTATTCTCATTCCATCTGTTAATCTCTTTCCTTCTATTTTTCTCTCACCTATTATTCTCTCTCCTCCTGTTATTCTCTCTCCTTCTATTATTCTCTCTTCTTCTATTATTCTCTCTCCTTCTGTTAATCAGTCTCCTTCTATTATTCTCTCTCCTTCTATTATTCTCATTCCATCTGTTAATCTCTTTCCTTCTATTTTTCTCTCTCCTATTATTCTCTCTCCTCCTGTTAATCACTCTCCTTCTATTATTCTCTCTCCTTCTGTTAATATATCTCCTTCTGTTATTCTCTCTTCTTCTATTATTCTCTCTCCTTCTGTTATTCTCTCTCCTATTATTCTCTCTCCTTCTGTTAATCTCTCTCCTTCTATTATTCTCTCTCCTTCTATTAATATCGCTCCTTCTATTATTCTCTTTCCTATTATTCTATCTCCTCCTGTTTTTCTCTCTGTTTCTATTATTCTCTTTCCTTCTATTATTCTCTCTCTTATTATTCTCTCTCCTCCTGTTATTCTCTCTACTTCTATTATTCTCTTTTCTTCTATTAATCTCTCTCCTTCTGTTATTCTCTCTCCTTCTGTTATTCTCTCTCCTTCTATTATTCTCTCTCCTTCTGTTATTCTCTCTCCTATTATTCTCTCTCCTCTTATTATTCTCTCTCCTACTGTTATTTTCTCTCTGTCTTTTCTATTTTTCATATTTTATGACCCATTCTCTCTTACTGGTGTTATTGCTTTGCTTGGGGTGAAATGATTCTTCTTCTTCCTCTGTGAGCCATGTCCCTTCAGGACGTAGGTGATAATGGTCTTCCCCGTCTTTTTATCCCTGGTAGCTCTTAGGACGCTTTCAGCTTTTTCCTCACAAACCACGCTCTTCCATCCACCTACTTAGGCCCTTCCGCCGCTTTCCCTTGGTTTATTTCCCTCTATCTGTCCTGTGAGTATCAAATTCTCCAAGCTTTCCTTCCTCATTCATGTCCCAAGAAGTTCGGCGGTCTTTTCCTGATACTCAATATTAATTTCATTTCCGTGTCCAGCCTTTCCAAAAACTCATCATTGATGCTCGATCCATGATATCCGCAGCATCCTTCTGTAGAACCACATTTTATCTACTTTTAAGTTTTTCCTTCATCTTTGATGATATTAAAACCCCTCCTAACTGCAAAGAGACAAAATGCATAGTTATCAGCAGAAATTATTTAACTTTCGACTACTGTGTCGACTTCTGTTTTCGTAAGCCGTGTTCCTTCAGGATGTCATCGATCATGCCCCTCCACATTTTCCAGTAGCTCTTCATACCTTTTGTCTTGATATTTTTTTCCAAACCCTGGTCTCCCATCCATTTGCTTAAAGCTATCAAGTGTTTCAGCCACTATTTTTCCATGTCTCTTTTCCCCTCTATCCGCCCTGTGAGTATCAGATTCTCCAAGCCATCCTTTCTAAATACGTGTCTCAGAAACCTGAGCTGTCTTCTCCTGATGTTAAGTATAATTTCACTTTTCGTTTCCATTCTCTCCAAAACCTCGTCGTTGCTCATATATTCGTTCCATGGTATCCTCAGCATCCTTATGTAGATCAACATTTCTGTTCCTTCAAGTCTTTCTTTCATCTTTGGCAAGATTGTCCAGCATTAGCTGCCATATAGGAGGATAGATATCACGTAACAGTCCGGTAATCTTTTCTTTGTTTCCAACGAATTTTTCCTGTCTCTTAATACTCTACTTAGCTTTTGGGATACGTCTTCTGCCATGTCAATACACCTTCGGATCTCAATGTTGCGAAAAACTGAGAGAATATATAGTAAAGGAAATTTGTGGAAAAGGCTGTGGAGAGCCTTGACCTATAATGATACAAAAAATAAGGACAAGATTTTGTTAATATTAGTGAGTCTTAAATCTTTTCTTTCTATTGGTGTGACCTTTTTTCTCGCATTGCCTCTCCGTTCTTTGTATATAACACTCAAAAAAGAAATGTTGAATTGTTTAAACATCAAATATTATCCGTTTGGGTTTGAATTTGATGAAAGTTGACCTTTTATAAACTTATTTTCCTGTCTTTTTACATTAGGCAAGTTTTAAAGCAGTGATTCCCAAAGTGGGCGGTACCAAATACCCCCGCCTCTAGGGGCAGCGGGAAGATCCAGCTGTGGAAGTTTTAAAAAAACATTGGCAGCCGAGAGTGGCAGTGGCACATCTGAGCCATAACATACACCACGCACACACATTGTACGCGAAGTGTATCGGGCCTTTGATTTACAGTGTGTCTCACTGATAGAGCGATTATAATGGAAAATACTAAGATATCCATTGAACATGAAACACTCAGTCAGTTAAGTGCCATACAGAATACACGCTTGGGTAGAAGATTTTTTTGCAGTAGGTTGGCATTACTTCCTGCGGTAGCCAAGGCTATAGAACCCAATCTGTCCTGTTATTTAACCCATAAGAGGAGGGAAGAAACGAATTAATACCTTTCCCAAGTTTATCTGCGCGTAAGTGAATGCAACGAATTCAAATGGAATTCGAACTCGGCCCTCTGATATCCACTGCACCACAACGCACATCTTCGTGCGATGAAACACTAGCACCGAGAAAATGCGATCAAACGTTGGCTATGCATTGCTGGAGGGTGTTTTGGTACGAAAGAAGGCCATAAAGGAATGACTGGTCCATAACTTCACTATCAGGTGTATCAAAATTATTTTCGTTTTTTTTCTTTTCCTTTCTTTTCTTTTACTAATCTTACTCTATCTGCTTCGAAATCGAACGATAACACTTTTTTTTTACGTACTGACCGGGCTTATCCATGCTTAACTACAGTGATCGTAATCAGACAAGAGCCCACTCATTTCAGTATCGACCTTATTAAACGATTCCTAAGTTTAGTGATCTTGATCAGACGAGAGCCCTTCTATTTCGGTACTGATCGCGGTTATCGCTACTTAACTTCGGTGATCGTGATCGGACGTGATCTGGCCGGAAACTAGTTATCAGTTATGATGCAATAAAAATAAAAGGTAGATTAGAACCTGATCAATGCCTGCCGAATGTTTTAAGAAGACTTAGGAACTTTGAAAGATACCATATGCAGAATTATATACGTGTGCAGTTTCGTTTATTTTTACAGCCCTTTCGTCCAAAGCATATTTCATGTAAGCGTCTAAAGGCTATTATTATTGTAAAACAAGATGTATCAAAAGTATTTTCATTTTTTAGACACTGCTCCTAAACTTATTTCATGTGCCTATTTAAAAATCGTGTATAGCACATACGAACCACAGCACACACACACACAGACACACACACACACACACGCACACGCACACACACACACACGCACGCACACACGCACACACACGCGCACACACGCGCGTGCACACGCGCGTGCACACACACACACGCACACACACACGCACACACACACGCACACACGCACACACTGTATCTGAAGTGTGTCTTACCTTCACTTTACTGTGCTGTGTGTCTCATTTATATAACAATTATTATGGAAAATACTAAGATATTCAGTTGAAATGCAATACTAGCACCAAGAAAATCCAGTCAAAAGATAGCGATGCATGGGGGGAACGTTAGGGTTGTATTTTGCGACGCGAGGGGAGGCAATCCCAAAATGTTGGGATCCATTGTTGCAAAGCAATAATGATTTCTTCTTTTTCTTCCTTTTCTTCTTCTTATTTCATGTTATTTTATCGTTCCCTCTTCTTAATAGTGTTTTTCTTATACTCTCTCATACTCACCTTCATTCTTACTGGCTTTATTGCCTTGCTTAAAGTGAAATTATTAATCTTTAAGTAAAGTTTGTCCCCTTTACAATCCCTCGCAGTCCTTGTTCTCCCATCCATTTGCGTATACTCGTTAGGTGAGTGAACCGGTGTGTCCCTCTGCCTCTCTTGCCAACAATAAGTCCCGTGATTATTAAAATAGTCACTCTTTCTTTCCTCATTGTCTCTCCTATAAATGTTCAATTGTCTCTTTTTGATTCTCCTTTTTGTTTCAATTTTCTTTAAAGCCTCTACGTTGTTTGCCTCATATCAGCTCATGGTATTCTCAACACTCTTCTGTAGAAACATCTCTGTTGTCTCAGATTTTGTCTTTATCTTTGATGAAATTGTCCCGCATTTATCGAAGAATTGGTATTAAATCACAATTCGACACTCTTTTCTGTGTTTCCTTGAATCTATGAAATAGACTTTCTAAGCTACCTTCGCAACGAAATCTTTTCTTGCAAACCCTGGCCGACGGACACTTTCTTGCCAACCATGGCCGACAAACACTTTCTTGGCCATCATGAACGACAGAGATTTGCAATAAAGTAAAAGCTTATCTTGACAAGTCGAAAGATATATGTTCTTTGTTCGTGTTTCGTGGGAACACACTCGAGTCATTAACCGACTGATGTTGGTTGATCTGGCTCTCATGTATTTATTACTAGAAACTCAATAAAATTAGAGAAGTTTTAACTCTGATGTTATTGAATTGTTTCTCTGCTACCAACAACTTTAACATCCAACATCAGTAAAGAATAGATTTTCAAATTAGGATGCTAATAAATAAAACTCACTCTAAAGAAACATCAAATTAATATAGAAATGACAAAAATGATTGATATATCCCGAAAAGGAATACAGTATAATTAGATAAGTTGAAGAATGGAACTCCACACCAGGAATAAGAAATACAGATTTATTGTACTAAGGTACAATTAACAATAATACACATATAGGCAAGCCACGGGTTGGGGCGGAATCGACTATCGAATAGTGAATGCCTTTGCCTACGAACTTTCTGTATTTACTAGACTTCCCACGCAAGGCCAGATGTGACACATAGTCATTTTATAGTGGGTATTCCCGGCCATATAGCCGGGCCAAAAAATCTCTGTCTATTTTTCCCCAGTCGTAGATCTACCCTTCGGCGGAACCACGACTGGGTTTGTGCTCACTGCTTCCGAGCGGAGAGCTGTCAGTGTCATAGAGCAGTCAGGCGAATGCCTGAGAGCTTTTGTATTTACTAGCCATCCCACGCAAGGCCAGATATGACACATGGTCATTTTAGAGTGGGTATTCCCGGCCATATAGCCGTGCCAAAAAATCTCTGTCTATTTTTCCCCAGTCGTGGTTATACCCATCGGCGGAATCACGACTAGGTTTGTGCTCTCTGCTCGGAAGCAGAGAGCGACCTCTGCCCGAAGGCAGAGGGCTGACAGTGTCATAGAGCAGTCAGGCGAATGCCTAAGACCTATTTTATATTTCCTAGCCATCTCACGCAAGGCCAGATGTGACACATGGTCATTTTATAGTGGGTATTCCCGGCCATATAGCCGGGCCAAAAAATCTCTGTCTATTTTTCCCCAGTCGTAGATCTGCCCTTCGGCGGAACCACGACTGGGTTTGTGCGCTCTGCTCGGTTGCGGAGAGCTGACAGTGTCAAAGAGCAGTCAGGCAAATGCCTAAGAGCTTTTGTATTTACTAGCCATCCCACGCAAGGCCAGATGTGACACGTGGTCATTTTATAGTGGGTATTCAATGCCATATAGCCGGGTCAGAAAATCCCTGTCTATTTTTCCCCAGTTATGGATCTGCCCTTCGGCGGAACCACGACTGGGTTTGTGCTCTCTGCTCGGAAGCAGAGATCGCCCTCTACCCGAAGGCAGAGGGCCTACAGTGCCATAAAGCAGTCAGTCGAATGCCTGAGAGCTTTTGTATTTGCTAGCCATCCCACGCAAGGCCAGATGTGACACATGGTCATTTTATAGTGGGTATTCCCGGCCCAAAAAATATCTGTTTATTTTTCCCCAGTCGTAGATCTGCCCTTCGCCGGAACCACGACTGGGTTTGTGCGCTCTGCTCGGTTGCGGAGAGCTGACAGTGTCAAAGAGCAGTCAGGCAAATGCCTAAGAGCTTTTGTATTTACTAGCCATCCCACGCAAGGCCAGATGTGACACGTGGTCATTTTATAGTGGGTATTCAATGCCATATAGCCGGGCCAAAAAATCTCTGTCTATTTTCCCCAGTCGTGGATCTGCCCTTCGGCGGAACCACGACTAGGTTTGTGCTCTCTGCTCGGAAGCAGAGAGCGCCCTCTACCCGAAGGCAGAGGGTCTACAGTGCCATAGAGCAGTCAGTCGAATGCCTGAGAGCTTTTGTATTTGCTAGCCATCCCACGCAAGGCCAGATGTGACACATGGTCATTTTATAGTGGGTATTCCCGGCCATATAGCCGGCCCAAAAAATATCTGTTTATTTTTCCCCAGTCGTGGATCTACCCTTCGGCGGAACCACGACTGGGTTTGTGATCACTGGTCGGAAGCAGAGACCTGACAGTGTCATAGAGCAGTCAGGCGAATGCCTAAGAGCTTGTTGTATTTACTAGCCTTGCCACGCAAGGCCAGATGTGATACATGGTCATTTTATAGTGGGTATTCCCGGCCATATGGCCGTGCCAAAAAATCTCTGTCTATTTTTCCTCAGTCGTGGTTCTACCCTTCGGCGGAATCACAACTGGGCCTGCGCTCCCTGCTCGGAAGCAGAGACCTGACAGTGTCACAGAGCAGTTGGGCGAATGCCTGAGAGCTTTTGTATTTACTAGTGAGCCCACGCAAGGCCAGATTTGATACATGGTCATTTTATAGTTGGTATTCCCGGTCATATAGCCGGCCCAAAAAATATCTGTTTATTTTCCCCAGTCGTGGTTCTACCCTTCGGCGGAACCGCAACTGGTCCTGTGCTCCCTGCTCGGAAGCAGAGACCTGACAGTGTTACAGAGCAGTCAGGCGAACGCCTAAGAGCTTTTGTATTTACTAGCCATCCCACACAAGGCCACATAAAAAAACATGGTCATTTTATAGTGGGTATTCCCGGCCATATAGGCGGGCCAAAAAAATCTCTATCTATTTTTCCCCAGTCGTGATTCTACCCTTCGGCGGGACCACGAATGGGTTTGTGCTCACTGCTTCCGAGCAGAGAGCTGTCAGTGACATAGAGCAGTCAGGCGAATGCCTGAGAGCTTTTGTATTTACTAGCCATCCCACGCAAGGCCAGATATGACACATGGTCATTTTATAGTGGGTATTCCCGGTCATATAGCCGGGCCAAAAAATCTCTGTCTATTTTTACCGAGTCGTGGTTATACCCTTCGGCGGAATCACGACTGGGTTTGTGCTCTCTGCTCGGAAGCAGAGAGCGACCTCTGCCCGAAGACAGAGGGCTGACAGTGTCATAGAGCAGTCAGGCAAATCCCTAAGACCTATTTGTATTTCCTAGCCATCTCACGCAAGGCCAGATGTGACACATGGTCATTTTATAGTTGGTATTCCCGGCCATATAGCCGGGCCAAAAAATCTCTGTCTATTTTTCCCCAGTCGTGGATCTACCCTTCGGCGGAACCATCACCGGGCCAGTGCTCTCTGCTCGGAAACAGAGAGCTGACAGTGTCATAGAGCAGTCAGGCGAATGCCTGAGAGCTTTTCGCGTCGTACCACTCATTACCGTTTTTTTTAAAGTAGAGCATTCTATTCTCGAGTAGGGGAGGCAGGATGTTCTAATATAACAATGATCAAAGTTAATTTCTGCACTTTCAGTCATATAACCAAGCATTCTGAATTCTTTTTCAGTTAGACGTTTTTTCTTACTCTGTTTTGATACGTTATCGCAGTATTCTCTCAGTTTTTCGTTCTTATTCTAGACCAGTGGTCCCCAACCACTGTGCCGCGGCACATTAGTGTGCCGCGGAATGTTTACTGGTGGGCCGCGAAGAGATGACAGGTGGAAGACATTTCATTTTATTTTGTTTAATGAAGACATTTAATTTCTTAATCAAGATGACAGCGTGCAATTTAAAATTGCTGAATTTCAGGAATCTAAACGATTCGCGCATAGGCGTTGTTAGGCTTTATATCGTCTATATATCTCGTTTACAATATTAACAGATTCTTTGTAGATATTTCTTATTTAATATTTAGGTGTTGTAAATAAAGGTTTTAGTAGGACAGATGAAAAACATGATTAAATATGACAAAAATTCTCTTAGATTTATTTTTTCAATTTTAGATTCAATTCACCCTTAATTATGATCAAGTTTCACAAAAGAAAAGGCGATGGTGACAAAAATAATTCTACAACTCCATTTAAAAAACCTAAACTTCTCCGCTGTCTGTTGTGTGTGGCCAAACGCTGGCTAATGAAGCAATGGTTCCAAGTAAGATGAAAATACATCTTACTACAAAACATCCTAATCTTCAAACTAAAAATGTCGATTATTTCCAATGGTTGTTAGAATTAAAAAAAAGGCTTTATGAGTAGAAAATATTCATTTTTTGTCATAGGTGTGCTGCGAAGGATGTGCGTTGTGGAACATTGGATATCGGTTCGGAACGAGAAATCAGGGTGCCGAGTTCGAATTCCAGACGAATTCACTGCATTCACTTACGCGCAAATACCCTTGGGAAAGGTATTAATCCGTCTCTTCCTTCCAGTTATGGGTCAAATAACAGGACAGATTGGGTTCTATAGCCTTGGTTGGCAACCAGTCTACCGCAGAATGCAATGGCAACGGATAATGCGGGATAATCTTCTGCCTAGTCAGTCATGTCTCTTTAAATAGTTCCAACTCATAACCATGCATTCTGCATTTTTTGCAGTTAGTTCTTTCTTCTTACTCTCTTTTGATATGTTATCACAGTTTCTCAAAGTTTTTCGTTCTTATTCTAGACAGTAGTCGAGAGTTCAAAAATTCCAGCTGATAACCATGCATTTTGTATTTTTTCAGTGAAGAGTTTTTGTTTTACTCATTTCGCCCCGACGCCAGAAAGCGAAGGAAACGAAGCCAGTGTGAATGGAATATATCTTAAACCTGAATACACATGATGAGAATTGTGCTTAGTTCGATAAACGATTAGTTAGTAAAAGCAATTAATCAAATAGTTTAATATAAATTTTATGGAACTATTTTGTGAACTACTTCGTGGATGGGATGTTAGTAGTTGGCAGACTTTGTTAATAGTTATTTTATCCATTTTAAGTGTTGAAGTGTCGGTGGTTTATAGATATTTTTTAATGTGCACTTTAAGTTGTTTTTTTTGTTTGTTTCTTTCTTTTTCTTGTTATTATTATTATTATTATTATTATTATTATTATTATTATTATTATTTAGTCATTTTTCAAAATAATTCAATTTCTGCGGTGTTCGCACTACCTACCAAGTCTGCGGGAAGACCTAAGGCAGGTCATGGTGTGTTGTTATTGCTCCATTTCATGTTCTTTCTATCTCTCTTAACATCTCTAACGTTACATAGACAAAGTGTGTGGGCTGTACTTAACAAGACAATTTTTTGTATATCTCTTAAGCTGGGGTTTCCAGGGATTCTGTCAATGTGTTGTTTTGTTCCATTTTTTATCATTCCAAGTGCACCTACTATCACTGGCACGATTCTTGTTTTCAGTTTCCACATTTTTTCAATTTTAATTTCCAGGTCTTTATATTTTGACAGTTTTTCGAATTCTTCGGTTGCTATGTTACAATCCGCTGGACAAGCCATATCAATTATTAGGCAAGTTTTTTTCTTTCTGTTTTTTTTAACAATAATGTCTGGCCTATTTGCTTCAATTGTTCTGTCTGTGTAGATGGTGTAATCCCATAGAATGGTGACATCTTCTATTTCTGTAACCGGTGCTGGATGATGTTCATACCAGTGTTTGTTTACATATTTTCCATAGTGTTTGCACATTGTCCAATGTAAATATTTCCCCACTCTATTGCGACGATTTTTATATTCATTTGGGGTAAGTACAGAACATCCTGAGATTAGATGGTCTATTGTTTTTTGGTATTTATCACAGAACCTGCATTTTGGATCCACATTATTATGCATAATATTTGCCTGAAAGTTCCTAGTAAACAGACTTTGGTCTTGTGCTGCAAGAATAAAGCCTTCAGTCTCAGACTTTAATCCAGATGCACGTAACCATCGATAAGTATTAACTTTATCAACACTGGATTTATTGGCACGTTCTGGATATTGGCCATGCAGAGGTTTGTCTTGCCAGCGCTGTTTCATCAGTTCAAGAGCTTTATCTTTGGCTTTCATTTTCATATTTTTTGCCGCAATAGTTGGTTCTTGGATTCTGTTTTGCTTTTCTACAGTATGTACTAAATGTAAATCTTGTTTGTATTTACTGCCTTCTTTTATTATTGAATATTTTTCTTTCTGTTTTCATGTTGCCTTACTAATTGTATCATCCAGTCCTTTGTTGTTTCTATGTATGTTAGTAAGCCAATAGTTGTTGTATGACAATTCTAGCTGAATAAAACCTCTTCCACCTTCTTTACGGGGGTATGTATAGATGGTCTACATTAGCCTTTGTGTGATGCATCTTATGCTTAGAAAGAAGCGTTCTGGTTTTAGAATCCATTCACCTGATGTCGTTTAGAGTCCAGTTTAAGATGTTGAAACTATATTGGACAACTGAGATGGCAAGGCTATTGATGGCCATAATTCTGTTCTGAGAATTCAATTCCGTTTTTAATATCAGTCGTAGCCTTCTATAGTACTCTTTACGCACTATTTCTTTCATTTTTTATGGTGAATATTTTCACTTTCATTTGCACCTAGGTATTTATAAGCTTCTTCTGGGTCTAAATCTTTTATTGTTACAGCAGGGTCTAGGCTAATTGAGGATGTTTCTTGTATTGATCCACGTAAAACTGTAGCTTTAGCACATTTATTCAAATTAAATTTCATTCCAATGTCTTCGCTGAAGCATTTTACAGTTTGCAGAAGACCTTCCAGCTCATTATCATTCTTAGCATATAACTTTAAGTCATCCATGTAAAATAGATGGCTTATTTTCTTTTGGCCTATTTTATAACCACATTCTGTCTTATTAAGTTAACTGGTTAGTGCTATTAATGATATGCAGAATAGTAAGGGAGATAAAGAATCACCTTGAAATATACCTCTTTTGATGTATATTTCATCAGACTTATAGGTTCCATTTATATGATTGAGGTAAAGGGTTGTTATCCATCTAGACATGCACTGTTTGATGAAATTGATGATGACGGGCGATATCTTGTATATATTTAAAATCCAGGGATGTGGCACACTATCGAATACCTTTCGATAATCTATCCAGGCAGTACTAAGATTTTTCTTTGTACTGTAGCAGTTTTCCAGGATCATTTTGTAAATTAGCAATTAGTCTTTACATCCATAACAGCCACGCTTGCACCGTTTTTGTTCAAGCGGTATCATGTCATTTCTTTCTAAGAATAAATATGTCTGTTTTGTTAAATAGATGTTAATAGTTTATATGTTGTCGGAAGACATGTAATTGGTTTGTAGTTTTTCGGGTTGTTTGTGTCACCATTCTTGGGTAGAAGAAATGTAATTCCTTTGGTCATCCATGCAGGAATTTTAGTGGGATCGTCAACCATTTCTTGGAGTTCTTTGGCTAGTTTTTATGTGCTGTATTTAAATAATATAGCCAAAAGTTAGGAATTTTATCTATACCTGGGAATTTCCAATTGTGTGCTTTTTTTTAGTGCAAATTTAACATCCTCTTCTGTAATTCCAGCCCATGTCTGTTCTGGTTTATTTTTCATTCGTTCTATCTCTTGTGCAATCCAATCTACTTCCTTGCTATGTTCTTTAGGGCAAGCCCATATCTTTTCCCAGAACTGTGTGACTTCTTCCATTCTGGGTGGGGGACTGTCACTTCAATTCTTTTTTTACCTATTTCCCTGTAAAATCTCTGCATCGGTTTGAAAAATCTTGTTTTGTCTGTAAAATCTTGCTCTTTTCTCATAGCGCCTTCTTCTTTGAGCCTTCAGTTGTATTTTTTGCTTTATTTTTTCTTTAGTTGATAAGACTTCATTTTCATTTCTAATGTTATATTTTCTTTCGGCTCTTCTGCTTTTCCTAGTTCTTACATTTATTCCTCTACTCAGTTCATCCAGTACTGATAGTTCACTTCTAAGTTGTTCGATTTCTTTTTCTATTTTTCTTTTCCAAGGTGGATCTTCATGTCTGCGAGACTGCCTTGTTTTTATTTTGATGTTCAATTTTTTTGTTGCTGCTATTGCTGATGCATATATTGCTTCATTGAGATTTGTATGAGTGTCTTCATCCAAGATTAATTTCAGTGCTGCATTGTAGAGTTTAATAGTTCGGAGGTTATATTTTGTTGGTTTCGCCACAACAGAAACATTCTCTTATATGTGAGTCAGTTAACTGCCATACGCGATATATGACTTTCGAGACATGACTGACTAGGCAGAAGATATTCCCGCAGTAGGTTGCCATTTCTTTCTGTGGTATATTAGTTGGCAACCAAGGCTATAGAACTCCATCTGTTCTCATAATCAAGAGAAAGAGAAGAGCTGGATTCATGCCTTTCCTAAGGCTCTTTGCCTGTTAGTGAATGCACTAAATACCGAAACTGGATTTCAAACTCGGTTCCCCGATATCTAATTCCGATCCGATATCCATTGCACCACAACCTACATAATTATACTAGGCATTTCAAAAAAAAATATTCCAGCGATCTTTAATTCATACATATAAAAGACTGAATATGAAATATATGATAACTGGTTTTTCGCAGGAATTTTTGCCGCACTCCAATATTCGAAGAGACACCGAATATATTCTTGATCCGATCAATAAATTCATTCTGAAAATTAGTACTTTTGATGAATGGGTTTCGAGACGAGAGTTTTCATCAGGCTCATGTCGGAGGAAATCTTTCTGCGTTCTATCCCACAGACATATGTTCCTTGCAGTGCACATGGAGCTGTATATAACATTTGCACTCCTCGTCATCTTGACGTCATATATATATATATAGTCATCCGCAGACAGATCTGTTTCGCTGTATCACAGCTCATCGGTACGGTTAGACAGCCGATTGTTTTTTACCCAGGATTTAAACACCCGACCGAATTAGCGTCAGTCGGCGATTCTACCTCTGAGCTACGGGCGCTCGGTAGAAGGAGGCTATACACGCCCAATAGCTGAGAGTGTTCTAATCATTGCTGAATGAACGATGCGTAGATGCCAGAGTAGCTACTGTTTTTCAAAGTCTACCATTCTTCCAGAGTGCCCAGTCAGGGTATGAGAGCGTAAATAGTCATCCACAGACAGATCAGTTTCGCTATATCACAGCTCATCAGTACGGTTAGACAGCCGATTGCTTTTTACCCAGGATTGAAACCTGACCGAATTAACGTCATATATATATATATATATATATATATATATATATATATATATATATATATGTATATATATGACGTTAATTAAGACAGCCGATTGCTTTTTACCCAGGATTGAAACCTGACCGAATTAACGTCATATATATATATATATATATATATATATATATGTATATATATGACGTTAATTCGGTCAGGTTTCAATCCTGGGTAAAAAGCAATCGGCTGTCTAACCGTACTGATGAGCTGTGATATATATATATATATATATATATATATATATATATATATATATAGAGAGAGAGAGAGAGAGAGAGAGAGAATTTATAACATAAATATGTTATAGTATCCCTACAAAAGTAGCCATTTTGTTTCGATACTATCTACGTCTTATCACGTAATGAGGCTTATTTCAAGTTGGAGAATTTAAAAGATTCAAGAATAGCCAAATCCCCTTAATTAAGGAGGCATTGTTACATAGACAGAGTGGACCAATCAAAATAAAATAATTTCTAATTTGGAGAATGTAACAGCAGAATCTTAAAAACAATTTATTGGGGCATTGATATTAATATTTGATTAAAACAGAGATCAGGATTATTAATCGACTATTAGATTCACTTTAATCTATTTTTATTATGAATTTTAAATTCTAAGTTTAACAAAGCTAATGCATATTTTGCTTTTTAGATTAATATATATATATATATATATATATATATATATGTGTGTGTGTGTGTGTGTGTGTGTGTGTGTCGGTAAAAATAGAAGATAAGGTTGGTAAATAATCGGAGATTATCCTAGTAATATTGTTTAAATATTAAAACTGATCGAACAAAAAGCTCAATGTAAATTTAATTTAATTTGCAGATATTTATTTATTTATCTGTGAATTCAGATCATATTTAAGGAATAGCTATTCCAACATGTCAGTTCAAGACATGCATTGTCAACCCCGTTCAATCAAAGAATGGAGAAAAATTCTTATGCCGGAAGCAGGTGCTAGTAAAGGAATGTTGCTTACTATAGGGTTAATCCGAGGGGATTCATAGTGATAAGTTCCCTTTTGGTAGTGGGAGGCATGTGGTTTGACCATTGGGTTAGCAGTGGTAGGTAGGAGGAAAAGGTTTAGTGATTCATCAAATTTTAAAACCTAATTTATGTAAAAGGCAAATTCTGCACGCATATATCAAGAAATTTTGCAAATGGAAATCGTATTTGTGTATATGCTTAAAATGGAAAACTTATAGATAGACCAAAAAGATAAATCTTGTACTTTCAACCTAATCTGAAGAATTGTTTTAGGATTTACCTTAATTGGAGTAGATAGACTAAACTATCGCCCGGTTCACACTCCACCCGCGTCTATTGAACAGGTGAAGAGGCTCATCTCTTGTTCCCTGCTTAGGATGTGGTTTCCGGCTTTCTCTTTTCCAATCTTTTCACTCATTTATTTTTTATTTTTTTCAATTGGAGTAGATAGACTAAACTATCGCCCGGTTCACACTCCACCCACGTCTATTGAACAGGTGAAGATGCTCATCTCTTGTTCCCTGCTTAGGATGTGGTTTCCGGCTTTCTCTTTTCCAATCTTTTCACTCATTTCTTTTTTATTTTTTTCAATTGGAGTAGATAGACTAAACTATCGCCCGGTTCACACTCCACCCACGTCTATTGAACAGGTGAAGAGGCTCATCTCTTGTTCCCTGCTTAGGATGTGGTTTCCGGCTTTCTCTTTTCCAAACTTTTCACTCATTTCTTTTTTATTTTTTTCAATTGGAGTAGATAGACTAAACTATCGCCCGGTTCACACTCCACCCACGTCTATTGAACAGGTGAAGAGGCTCATCTCTTGTTCCCTGCTTAGGATGTGGTTTCCGGCTTTCTCTTTTCCAATCTTTTCACTCATTTCTTTTTTATTTTTTTCAATTGGAGTAGATAGACTAAACTATCGCCCGGTTCACACTCCACCCACATCTATTGAACAGGTGAAGAGGCTCATCTCTTGTTCCCTGCTTAGGATGTGGTTTCCGGCTTTCTCTTTTCTAATCTTTTTACTCTTAAATAGCCCCCTGCGCATCAGTGGCGTTACCGCGTTGCTTGGGGTGATATGATTAAAAAAAAAAACCCTTGGATTAATTTCAGAAAAGCCTATAGGAATTACTTGCTTTCGTGCTATTCTGAAATGAAATGAGAAACAGACTTTACTTCGATACAAAAAAAAGCTGGGAAAATATATTAACAACTTTCGACATGAACTAAGAATTATTCAGAAAAGATACAGAATAAATATTAACGGCTTTTTAAAAGTCATTCATTTTCTTTTTTATTAAATCACCAGAAACGCCAGCTTAGAGAAAAGTGCTATGCGTCATTTTTTGAAGCATACTCACAAATATACATACACATATTTCTTTCTTTCGTTTTTGGATCTAATAAAGTCTAGAATGACGAAACGCGTAATCAAATCTGTTTTCAATAAAATGTTATTCATTTGTCAAATTACACTATATATATATATTGACAAATTACCGTACATATATTGAAAAATTACATATATAATATATGTATATATATTATATATATATATAATATATTTATATATAAAAGCAAATTACTTTATATATATATAACACGTCACTTAATCCCGGGTTTAACTGATAAAAGAACAACTTTTAGACAAAATTAGACTTCATTCATCAACATAATCTTCTTCAAGATTGATACACTGATTCCAACGCTTCTCTAACAATTCGGTGCCTTTTTGTAGAACGATTTGTCTTTGGCCTCAAAATACACCTCAGTTTCCGATATCACTTCTTTATTGAAGCTAAATCTCAATCTTCTTTTGAGGTCTGCCAACATCCAGGAGTCGCTGGGGTCCGGATCTGGAGAATAGGGTGTAGGCGGAAGCAATTGAAAGTGCAGTTCATGTAGTTTTGCCATCGTTGCGATCGACTTGTTGTCTTGGTGAAAGATCACTTTTTTCTTCATTTGTGGCCGTTTTTCGCGAATTCTTCCTTCAAAAGAACCGATAATACTATATAAATAGTATTATCGACGCGTTGTTGTCTTTGATCGACTGTGAGAAAACGCGTGACCCACTTTGAACACAACTTTCGTGTTAACAAATGTTCATGCAAAAAGATAAATACACTGCCTTCTGATATGTTCAACAGCTCAATTCAATTTACGATCGGCCAAAACGAGTTTGTGAATTTTTTCGTTGTTTTTAGGGACAACTGCCGATTTTGAGCAACCTAAGCGTTCAGCATCATCTGTGTCTGTACGACCGCATTTAAAATCAGCATACAACTTCTTAACCGTTGTTTCCGATGAAGCAAATTCCGAATAACACTTATCAAGACATTGCTTTGCTTGAACAGTATTTTTCCCCATCAGAAAGTAATGCTTTATTAACACACGAAATTCAGATTTTCCCATTGTTTTGAAAATTTGCAGCAGTAGCTTCACTTAAATAGCTGTAATGTCTAAGCTAATAATCCGATTAGGCCCAAATTTTGTCACGTACCTTTTGAAGGTTAGTACTTCGTAAAAATCAAATGGATTTTTTATTAATGGTCTTATCTATTTTGATGTGCTATATATATATTAAAAATTCCTATATATATGAACAATTTGGTCGTTCCCCAACACCCGAAACCAGCTGCAACTCGAGTTTCATGCTTTATGTTCAATCATCCGGCTGTTGGAATGCCAGGTTAAACAACTCAGGAACATTTAAAACCCAGAAGATGTTAAAAAAAAACACAAGGGTGTTAGCATCATGCAATCTGATCGAGTGTGATAGCTATAAATGTTCCGATTGCACGATGCCAACACCACTGTATTTTTACCATCTTATTATATTTCTTTGGGGATGTTCGTTGTGGTGCAGTGGATATCGGCTCAGAACGAGACGTCGGAGAGCCAAGTTCGAATTTCAGTCGAATTCTTTGCATTCACTTACGCGCAGATACCCTTGGGAAAGGTATTAGTCCGTCTTTTTCACCCAGTTATGGTTTAAATAACAAGACAAATTGGATTTTATAGCCTTGTTTGACAGCCAGTCTACTGCAGAAAGTAATGGCAACCTACTGCAGGAAAATCTTCTGCACAGTCAGTCATATTTCCTGAGAAATGATCACCAAAGCGTGTATCACGTCTGACACTTAACTGACTGACACTCTTCTAGGTTTTGTATGTTCCTGAGTTGTTTAACCTGGCATTCCGACGGCCTGATGATTGTACATAGAGCATGAAACTCGTGTCTAGGCTGGTTAAAGTTCTCTAGAACGACCAAAATGCTGATTATATTTAGCTCTGCCACCTTGTGTGGTATGGACCACTTTTCTATTTTTGCGTACCATTGGTAGTTTCTTACTATTAGTTCCTTATATATATATATATATATACACACACACGTGTGTGTGTGTGTGAAAAGTGTATGTATATAATTATAAATATCAATATATATATATATATATATATATATTGATATTTATAATTATATACATATAATATTTACGCTCTCACACCCTGATTGAGCACTCTGGGAAAATAGTAGACTTTGATAAACAGTAGCTACTCTGGCATGTACGCATTGCTCATTCAATGAAATGAATTAGAGCGCGCTAGCTATTGGGTGCGTATAATGATATGCGCTAAAAAGTCTGCCTACTTCCACCGAACGCCCATAGCCCAGGTGTAGAGTCGCCGACTGACGCCATTTCGGTCGGGTTTCAATCCTGGGTAAAAGAAAAAGCAATCAGAGTCTAACTGTACTGATGAGCTATGATACGGCGAAACAGATCTGTCTGCGGATGACAATATATATATATGCAATTTATTATATTATTTATATATTATATGTGTGTGGTCCTTATTTGAAAGCGCCTTATATCAGTGATAGAGCTGACATATTCATATAGATAGGTGTGAGTTTGTAACCCTGGGTTTCACGCTCTTGCCTTCGTCAGAGGAACTGATTATGATTTTTTTTAAAAATTGGTTATTTGTAGGGTTGCGTATATTTGTGTATATATATATATATATATAATCTAATATTTGTTACATTATATATATATATATATATATATATATATAATGTAACAAATATTAGATTTCACAAAATAAATAAATAAAATTAGTCAACCAGGGTATTTAAATGAAATAACACATTTAAAGCAAACAGACTTATATAGTTATGCAATTATAGTGTCAAATATAAATAAATTTAAAATTTTAAATAAAATCTCCTGATGTGCGGATGTAATCTGCGCAAAATTAAGCATAGGAACAGATAAATATGTATTTAATTTTATTTCACAAATCCCTTTTCTCTGACCAATCCTATTCCAAATACTTATATCTGTATATCAGCATATCAGTTTACCCCTACAGACCCGACATCAACAAGCGAATTCCTACAGATCCTTAATGCAACAAATCACCGTGGAAAATCTCTTCATCAGCGACCCAGTCGGTGATCAATCAATATATATATTTAAAGATGAACTTTCACGTCATCTTCGATGTAAGAGAATCCATCAATTCATCCTCTAAAACAGAACAACCCGCATAAGTGATTTCATTATCGTGCTGAAAGCTTGTACAGAATCATTCACACTGTTCGGAAGAACTGAATATGGAGAACTGGTGCACGAGGTCTCCGAACAATACGCCTCGCATTCTGAATTCACAGTTGTCCTTCTCAAAGTTTGGTTGTAAATCAGAGTTAAGAATCCCCAGTCTTTCCTACTATTTAACCCACAACTTAGAGGAGAAGAGATTGATCCATAACTTTCCCAAGGATCAATTAAGTGCCATACGTGATACACGCCTGGGCGATCATGTCTCGAAAGAGACAAGACTGACTGGGCAGAAGATTATCCCGCAGGATGTTGCCATTGTTTTCTACGATAGACTGGTTTCCAGCCAAGGCTATAGAACCCAACCTGTCCTGTTATTTTAACCGTAACTGGAAGGAATAGACGGATTAATACCTTTCCCAAGGGATTTTGCGCGTAAGTTAATGCAAGGAATTCAACTGGAATTCGAAATCGGCTCCACGATTTCTCGTTCCGAGCCGATATCCACTGCACTACAACGCACATTCCTAAGGGTATTTGCACGGATTAAAAGTCGGTTCCACGATTTCCAATTCCGAACCGTTATCCATTAAACCACCCGCACAGCACATGGTATTAGAAAGTGGACACCCATCTAAATACTGACCAGATGATCTCATCGTCGTCAAAAATACCATAGGTGATGGGATAATGGTCCAAAATAGGAGGGGTTTGCGGCTCCGTTCCGTGTACTAGTCTTGTGTTTGTTCGAACAGTTGTACTAGGCACAAGAAGTTAATTATTTTCTGTTGCGGATCGAAGTAGGGGGGAGGGGCTGTTCCTTTCTTCGAGGAGACAGGTGGATTTGTTTTTGAAGTTACCGCCTATCCTTTGCAAAGCATCAGGTGTTTTGAATTCAGAGTTTTTCTTCATCTAGACTGGTTGCTAACCAAGCCTATGGGGCCCAGACTGGAGAGAAGAGACGGATTCATACCTTCCAAGTGAATGTAATGAATTCGACTGGGATTCGAACTCATCTCTCCGATTCCTAAATATCCGGGCCAACGTACCTCCATCCCGGTGGATATGCGTTGTGGTGCAGTGGATATCGACTCGGAACGACAAATCGGAGTGCCGAGTTCGAATTCCAGTTGAATTCGTTGCATTCACTTACGCACAAATATCTTTGGAAAAGGTATTAATCCATCTCTTCCCTCCAGTTATGGGTTAAATAATAGGACAGATTGGGTTCTATAACCTTGGATGGCAAGAAGTCTACCGCAGAAAGCAATGGCTACCTACTGTGGGATAATCTTCTGCCCAGTTAGTCATGTCTCTTTCGAGACATGATCGCCCAAAGCGTGTATCACATACGGCACTCAACTGACTGATCTGCATCCCAGATAATCTCGGATTATCGAAAGATAAAATGTGGAATAGTTAATGTATTGGAATTAAGGTTTTTAAAAAGTGTGCATATTTTTTTAAACCCAATAATTCTGAAAAAAAGATTTAACCCAATAATTCTGAAAAAAAATAAAGACGTTCAGAAATTGTGTGTAAAACAACAAATAATTGGCGCCATTTTTTGTAAAATCTTCTACTTTATCGATCGGTGTGTCAACATCTTGACGTTCCATCAGCCTGTGGAGTTCATTCCGCACATTTTCAATCGTTCTAAATATTTTTGTCTCTTATAAGAGATCTTTGGTTAAATATATAGGTTTTCATTCAGCCGGCATAGTTTCATCTTACACGTACAATTCTGAATTATAAGTAGCTATAAATACAAGCATTTTTCCTCGTCATCTGTAACAGAATTTCACCTGCTTTCCTGAGGCGTTGAAAAAAATACGCACTTTCGTTGAGTATTCATAGTTACGCTTATATATATATATATATATATATATATATGTGTGTGTGTGTGTGTGTGTGTGTGTGTGTGTGTATGTGGGGGGGAGGGATGTATGCATCTACAAATTAGCTGGTGTCTTGAGTCTATTTATAAACGAGCCCTGATCTTGTGAACAGAAATAGTACCGTGAGAACCGAAAAAAAACTTCCATGAAGATGCCGCCAAAATATCTTGCATCGTAAACTCGAAGCAGAAATACAATAACGTGAGTCAGAGTCTAAGTAACGCTTTGGGCAATCAATTCCAAGCACGCGGGCTATTGCGCGAGCGCTCACTCATGCCGACTTTTGGTCTCTCTCTCTCTCTCTCTCTCTCTCTCTCTCTCTCTCTCACACACACACACACACAAATACACACACACACACACACACACAGAGGCATATATATATATATATATATATATATATATATATATATATATATTAACCATTTCACACCAAGCAAGGTAGTTTTATTGCCACTGTTGGGCAGGGGGTTACATAGGAGAAAGTGATGAGAAAGAGGGCTATGTTATAGGGAATGTCAGGAGGAGGGATATATATATATATATATATATATATATATATATGAATCAATCAATCAATCAATATATATATATATATATATATATATATATATATATATATTGATTCATTCATTCATTCATTGATTGATTGTTGTGTTATGATATAATTTAGCGCCAAGATTGTTGGGTTTTTTTCAGTAGTTTTACTGATAAAATCTATTTTAGCAAGCAGGTTTTTTTATCGTAAAGCACTCGATATCGAGGTGGAGATAGTGTGTATAGTTTAGTGCAAAAACTTTGCCACTTTAACTGAGCAGGTTTATGCCGACTTCGTAGTTTCGACTTTGGAACACCATTATGATGCCTTCACTCATCGGGGTTGAGTTTCTTGGAGCAAGAAACTCAGCCCAGATGACGCTTACTTTCATATTTGAAAATTGCATATTTGAAAATGAATTTTTCTATGTATGAACACTTTCCAGTAAAGTTATCAAAGACTTACGCCTTATTGATATACTATCGGATTCATTTTAAAATATCATATATAAATAGCTTTTACACACACACACACACACACACACACACACACACACACACACACACACACACGTATATATATATATATATATATATATATGTACACCACCGGCCATAATTATTAGGCTACCCCAGTTTTTTAAAAGAAATGATGTATTTCATACTATTTTTAAGTAGATAATTCTAAATGAAAACAGAATGGTTCTTTTGTTATTATTATTTTACAAAATCTTACAAGGCAAGGAAGCAAAGATGAACTAATTACGAATCAACCTAAAGTTTCTTCATTTTTTTCATTGATGAAACGGCAATATAGGTAATTATTAAATATCTATAAATTCATTTGAAGCACATGCTATTGTGCTGTATTAACAAAAGAACCATTCTATTTTCATTTCCAATTATTGACTTGGCAAAAAATACTTAAAAATAGTATGAAATACATCATTTTTTTAAAACACTAGGGTAGCCTAATAATTATGGCCGGTAGTATATATATATATATATATATATATATATATATATATATATATAGTATGTCGAGGCAGTAGATCATTTTCTAAACATATATAATGTATCTCAATAAACTTAACAGTAGCTCTAACAATATTGATAATATCAATAATAATAGTGTACGTCAAAATAAACATAACACTATTAACTTATACTATTGCAACCAAATACATAATAATTACAAACAAGATGAAAAAACTCTCAAAAACATAATACGTAGAAATGTTAAACCAATAAATGATAATAATCAAATTAAGCTCATCATATATTATAAAAATTAAAAACAATTGACCTCATAGTCTCTAATAAGCCTACAGTCACACAACTAAATCCTCTACAGAAAACCAATGTAGTGTATTAATTTATATGCCCGTTCAGAGGTTGTATCTCTGGTACTAATAATAAACCCACTACATATATTGGTTTTACTACCACCACGTTCTCCCGTATACTTATCTGTCACCTTTCTAATCAGAGTTCAATTAAACAACATTCCTTAGAAAAACATAGCCATGTAGGTAATATCAGACAGATTTTAGTCAACAATACAATAATCCTCACTCATACACACATTAAAAAGATATTAGAGGCTATCTACATTAAATTAAAACAACCCATACTTAATAAAATCACGGTTAAAACTGGTCATAAAACATTACATTTCATTTAAATATATGGTTCTATTAAGATTTCGGTCTCTCACGCGGTGTGACGTCATAGAACCTCATTACAAATTTACGAACTGTGTTTGCTATTTGGTAAATGTTGTGGTTGCTTAGCAAAGTTTTATGTAAACACAAGCTAAAATCGTCTTTGTTGGTGGATGTTTTTTATGTTAACATCCTTGTAACCACTCTGAAGATGACACATGTGAGCCGAAAGCTTAGAACTTACTTAATAAAAACTTATCCAAATATTGGAGAATTTTTGTCTTTATTTTCATCTGAAATTAAAGCCAAAATACGATGTTTAGAACGGCTCATGATTAAACATAATAGACATTCATTGTCTCTTATATTTAACAATATATGTTTAGAATATATATATATATATATATATATATATTGTATTGTATTCATTGGGAAGGTATGAATTCGTTTCTTCTCTCCAGTCTGAGCTGCATAGTCTTGTTTAGGAAAATATGCGTCCTCCGGCAGGATACGAACCTGCGTCTCCTAAGGAAAAACTTTAATTGATCTGACCTGTATTAGACCGCTCGACCACGAAGGACTTACAGTTAGACAAATCTCGAAATAATTCTTTAGTTACACATTTTCTTGATTTTTCGTAATATTCATATCTGCTTTGTTTTCGTATCCTAATTGAAAGAAAGACAATTTATTTGACGAAATTTTTACGAAATCTGTTACGAAATGGATTAACTCCGACATGTTTTGTTTTTTTAATTTTATTTGTCTAAAGATAATTTTTAATGAATACTTGTATCTGAGTAGATAATCTTTTCTTTATAATTAAACAGCATGCTTTTTATATTTACTGGCCTGATACATGTACACAGCTTCTTTAAAATATAACCGTTACCGCCTTCATAGTTACCGTCAGAATAATGTAATAGACCTTACAACCCATAAGGCATAATTGACCAGCATATATATATATATATATATATATATATATATATATATATATATATATAATCGAGCCAAAACGAATGGCCTGAAGATTGCGTTACACTGATGAAATTTTCTTTGGCTGACTAGTAGAAATTATCGTTCCGTATCCTCCATTGTATTCACTTACGCGCAAATACCCTTGGGAAAGGTATTAATCCGTCTCTTCCTTCCAGTTATGGGTTAAATAATAGGACAGATTGGGTTCTATAGCCTTGGTCGGCAACCAGTCTATTGCAGAAAGCAATGGCAACCTACTGTGGGATAACCTTCTGCCCAGTCAGTCATGTCTCTTTCTAGACATGATCACCCAAGCGTGTATCACGTATGGCACTTAACTGACTGATCCTTCAGGATCTTTTAAGAAATTTACAACAGTAGCCGAATCTCACAAGTGACGGCACGTTGAGAGAGATATTGCTTTTGCAATTCTGTCACGTTTGAACTCTTTTTAAGCCTTTTCATGTTTTTACTTAATTTAACTCAGGAGATATCAGTGGGAGATGTTGACTGGGCTAATGCTCGAACACAAACGACTAAATTCCGGTGCATTTTTATCAATTGAAGCTTCATTTAATTATGGTCTTTAACTTTTGACCAGCTACTATCTAGTCTAGTTTTCTTATTAAATGCTAAAGCAATTTAATTTTCATTGAAAACGTGCTGAAAAGTGAAGCTGCTGCCCTAATGTGCTGGGTGGTGCAGTGGATATCGGCTTGGAACGAGAAAGAGGGGTGTCGAGTTCGAATTCCATTTGAATACCCTGCATTAACTTACGCGCAAATACCCTTCAAAAAGGTATTAATCCGTCTCTTCCCTCCAGTTTCCAGTTAAATAACAGGACAGATTGGATTCTATAGCCTTGGTCGGCAACCAGTCTGCTGCAGAAACCAATGGCAACCTACTGCTGGATAATCTTCTGCCAAATAAGTCAGTCATGTCTCTTTCTAGACATGATCGCCCAAGCGTGTATTATGTATGGCACTTACCTGACGGACTGACACGACCCGGTAGCCAGAATGGAACATAACACCAACACTTTTCGGATAAAGCTCGTGGAACGACAACTGACAACAGCTAAAGAGAAGACACTGAATGTTAAAGATATATTCCTTGTCAGTCGTTTTCAACGAATCATGCTTAAAAGAAATGTTGCTGCCTAAATATATATATATCTATATAAAATAAAATAAATTTCGATGTTCAAATCAGTTGCATGGCCTTTCTACATGAAATCCCTCAGAGAAATTTCACGTATCCTCGGCAACTTTTTATTTCAAAATAAAGACAGATATATTTGGCTCTGTAATTTAAATATTAATTACATTGAGCCCTCCACCTTGATCAGTTTTTAGTATTAATGTAATTAATATTAATTAGGATCGGATCTTTGAGATTTACCTTCCTGCTTTTCCTTTTAGAAAAAGTTTTATATTAAAAAAAAATATATATATATATATATATATAGTACACGCAAAAGTTTACAACTTATTATTTTGTAATAGAGTTACATTAATGAAACTTTAGTCAAACAATCAGATGTAGAGAAAAAAACTTCAAAAAAGTATCCCACGAAGAAAAACCCATATTTAGTAACTCAAATGTTTACAACAAACATTTATTTTTATTTTCAACAGCTTTTATTGTATAAAAGTTTTCTAAGTTTGAGTTTTGTTTAACGGCATATGAACCTCTGTGGGTTATTTAATGCCACAAAGGTGGGGTTTTAAGGTATTGTTTTAATGTTCGGTTACAGTGAGAAAGTTGATTTAGTCAGATTTTGATGAAAATCTTTTGTTTTTTCTTTTTTATTTTAGAAAAACTGAAAATGTCTTCTAGTTTTGTATTCAAAAATGTTTTGCTGAACTTTAAGAAGAACTAGAAGCAAGTGAATTAAAAATGAGTACAGATACAATTAGTCGTTCTCTTTGTCAATATTACATCTTTTAGAGGGCTTCAAGGAAAAAAAAACACTTCTTAAGTAAAAACACGTTCTTACGAGACTGGATTTTGCAAATAAGCATTGTATCAACCCTGTTGCATTTTAGGAAAATGTACTTGGATCAGACAAAACGAAAATTGAAATTTTGGCAAAATGTATCAAAAGCCTGGAGAAAGAAGGGTACTGAATATTCGCTGAAGAATACTATCCCAACAGTAAAATTTGGAGGCGGATCAATCATAATCTGGGGGTTGCTTTAGTGCCCAGGGTGTAGGGAAGATTGAAATAATAGAAGAATGACTGGAGCATATTATTGGGATATTTTGGAGAGAAATTGACGTCAGAGTGCAAATTGGGTCTTTCAACAAGACAATGTTCCCAAACATACTTACTGCAAAGCTTACTAAATCATGGGGAAGTTAAAATAGAATAGACTTTCTAAAATGACGAAGTCAATCTCCAGATTTCAATCCGATTGAAAATTTATAGATAGAGCTGAAACTGAGAATGCAAAGACGGAACCCGCAAAACCTGCAGGAAGTAAAGTAATTTTGTTGTGAACAATAGAAAAATATTAGCCAAGAGACACACAAGAAATATCTAGGAGACTACTCTAAACGCCTACATGCTGTAATTAGCAACAATCGTTACACTACAAAATATTAATAGATGATTTAATAAATGTATTGTTCCAATAGGGATCTACTCTAAACGCCTACATGCTGTAATTAGCAACAATCGTTACGCTACAAAATATTAATAGATGATTTAATAAATGTATTGTTCCAATAGGGATCTACTCTAAACGCCTACATGCTGTAATTAGCAACAATCGTTACGCTACAAAATATTAATAGATGATTTAATAAATGTATTGTTCCAATAGGGATCTACTCTAAACGCCTACATGCTGTAATTAGCAACAATCGTTACACTACAAAATATTAATAGATGATTTAATAAATGTATTGTTCCAATAGGGATCTACTCTAAACGCCTACATGCTGTAATTAGCAACAATCGTTACACTACAAAATATTAATAGATGATTTAATAAATGTATTGTTCCAATAGGGATCTACTCTAAACGCCTACATGCTGTAATTAGCAACAATCGTTACGCTACAAAATATTAATAGATGATTTAATAAATGTATTGTTCCAATAGGGATCTACTCTAAACGCCTACATGCTGTAATTAGCAACAATCGTTACACTACAAAATATTAATAGATGATTTAATAAATGTATTGTTCCAATAGGGATCTACTCTAAACGCCTACATGCAGTAATTAACAACAATCGTTACGCTACAAAATATTAATAGATGATTTAATAAATGTATTGTAAACTTTCGATTTACTAAATATTTTTTCTTCGTGTAATATTTTTATTGGTTATTTTTAAAGAATGTGATTGTTTGACTAAAGGCTTAAAACATATGTATTATTAGCAATAAAAGTTTCATTAATGTGTATTAGAAATACCTAAAAAAACATTTTTGTGATGCGTTGTAAACTTTTGCGGGGCTCTCTCTCTCTGTCTATCTCTCTCCCTCTCCCTTCCTCTTCCTCTCCCTCTCCCTTCCTCTCTCTCTCTCTCTCTCTCTCTATATATATATATATATATATATATATATATATATAAACATGTTTCGTTAAAAACGACTGACAAAGAAGATTTTATTAATTTTTGATTTAATTTTTCCTTATTCTTACATATTTCTGGAGATAAGGAATGTAAAAATGTTCCATAATTTTTGACTTTCCAAGTACTTTCATACTCTTCACAGTCCATTTTCAAGGATGTTATTTTTCCGGTGTTGTTATGTCCTCATGTTTGACTGTAATGTAATTTTTCTGTTTTTAGTGGGTTTTTTTTTTGTTTTTTGAAAAAAAGTGTTCTTTAAAGTGTTCTGGTGCGCGCGGCGTGCATGATGTGAGCGTCTATTTTTTAAAACTTTCAAGACATCATTTCCACTGTTAAATAGTGTAAGATTGATGGTAGAAGAAAATTGTTTGATATATTTTGCCTCTCTTATAGAGAGGTGCCTCTGATATTGTAATTTGAATAAATTTTTTGTATTTTCAACCAAAATTTATCTTAAGAGTTCGTGTTAATTAAGTTATGGGTTAATAAATATTTTTATTGCACTATTATTAATAGATAGGTGACAGGCAGAGAAGTGGTAGTATGGCCAATAGAGTTAACTGATTGTTGACAAGGAAGACTATCTTGTACAGCGTATTGAAATTCATACACTATATTAACCATCGCTAGTTTAGACTTGATAGGATTATTATTATTATTAGAAACAACAAGGTTTGCTGTCTTCCATTTTCCATAATATATTATAAATTTTACATGTTTTTGTGGAATTACGGCAGAAATATGGTATTTAATATTTTTTCATATGGAAAATACATCCTGTTTATAATTAATGAGCATTTTGCTGCAATAAAATATGTTGATGTTTTCTTGTGTGTTATTTTTAATGCTAGTGTCATGTATTTTTTGTAAGTATAATTTTATTTGTTTATCAATGACGTAGTTATGCAACACTGTCGGCCGGTCCTGGGTCTAACCCCAACCCGAGAACCTGATGATGACCGGAACCTGTGTCGGGGTTGATGCTATCGAAACGGCAACAATTATGACGATGCTCTCGGGTCGCTAATCGTGATGATGGCCTTGGCAAAGCAGGTGGTCCTCATGACGTCTAATACAACGGTGAACTTCTCTGCCTACGCTGTGTATTTTGATCTCAGGAAAGACACGTTGAAAACACGGTGGTCGTTTCTCTACCACCTGAAACCAGACCGGACATACGTGTACACTTGTGTTGATAAAATAAACACGGCACCAAAAAATAAATAAATAAATAAATGAATAAGTTCTGAGACGCCTGGATGAGTTGCAGAAAGAGTCTTCATATATAAAAAAAAAAAATAATAATTAACAACAAAAGCAGAATGTACAATCATCGAATTCAGTATTCTCAACGGAGCGAAGTTTTCGTTAAGAATAATCAGAGCTTTCAATTTTTTAAATAAAAAAGTCTTTTCAGGGCTCTTTACCGAAACTTTACGGAAACGGCTAAAGTGGAGTGTTTTGGCGCCAGCGGTAGTAAATTCGTCTGGCCCCTTTCGCTTGGCAGCTCCTACTTAAATTGGGTCTTTTTGTTTCTATACATCTTCAGCTTGGACTCTATCGGTGGCGCATTATTCAACTTTAACTCTTTTAAGTTAATCGGCGGCAGGCTTTTCTACGTTTCTTTATATCTCCAGCGATGAGTTCTATGGGAGGTGACTGTCACTGTCTCTACGGCTGGCACCCAATTGGCATGGCTCCCGGTTGGGAACTCTTTTCTCTCAGCCGTTACATCTCTGGGCCGCAACTTCAAAACTACTGATTTTTCTACTCGGGATCCCGATTTTTATACTTGTCCCCAATTCTCTTGGAGGATGCGGAGAGACCCGGGGTATCTTTATGCAAATCAGATCTTTGACCAATGAGATTACTTCCACCTACATATCTCGAGATGGGGAGTTTTGGTTTAACGAATGAGGCAACATCACCTCCTCTGACGTAATTTTCTCTTGGTCCTTTTCTTCTTAATTCAACTGATTACCTCTGCTTTTAGCTTGGAAATTTTAACTCCAGTGAGGTTTATAATTTAGTTCTATCCTTTTAGTCAAGTCCTGACCTACTTAACCTCATCAAAAGATTTTGACAATTTGTTGTGACTATCGCCATTTTTCACTTCCACTGGCCGAAAATTCGCTTCTGAATAACAATGGAAAAAATATATGTTTCTTTCTCCCCAATTTCAAGCTAGTTTATTTTATTTTCCAGATTTTACAAGCATCCGAGTATTAAAATATTTCTAATCAGGGCTCATTTACAATAAACTGCAAAATCAACAATACCACTAATAATAGTTTCTTTCGCTCCGTCCTATTAAAGTAAGAATTGCATTTTTTTCATATGTAGAAATAGGGTTACAGTTGGGAAAAAATGTTGTTGACTAATGTTTGTTTCATGTGTTTTAGTTCGTTCAAAAATATTTTTTGGAGAAAGAATTTTGATGTGCTCTATTTAAGAAGTTCATTGTTACTGCTATTTTATATCTTTCTGGACATTGGCTATCATAATTAAGAAAACAAGAGTTCTTACTAGTGGGTTTTTATACAGATAAGTGATACGTTCGTTGGTTTTTAGCTCTATAATGACGTCAAGAAATGGGATTTTCTTATTGTCCATGAGTTCATAAGTGAATTTCAGCGAGGAGTTATTTTCAAAGTTTCATTTTAGATTTAAGATTTTATCCATAGTTTTTATTAAAACAAAAATGTTGTCGAAGTACCTTGACATATATATATATATATATATATATATATATATATATATATATATGTGTGTGTGTGTGTGTGTGTGTGTGTGTGTGTGTGTCTACATATATAGAGAGAGAGGTAGAATCCCCGACTGACGCCAATTCGGTTGGGTTTCAATCCTGGGTTAAAAGCAATCGGAGTCTAACCGTACTGATGAGCTGTGATACAGCGAAACCGATCTGTCTGCGGATGACTATTTACGCTCTCACACCCTGAAGGAGCACTCTGGAAGAATGATAGATCTGAAAAACAGTAGCTACTCTGGCATGTACGCATCGCTCATTCACTGATGGAGTGGAGCACTCTGGCTATTGGGCGGGTATAATGACAATATACAGACTAAAAAGTCTGCCTTCTTCTACCGAACGCCCATAGCCCAGAGGTAAAATCGCCGACTGACGCCAATTCGGTGGGGTTTCAATCCTGGGTTAAAAGCAATCGGAGTTTAACCGTACTGATGAAACAGATCTGTCTGCGGATGACTCTATATATATATATATATTTTTTTAATTCAGATACTTCAATCCAAGGGAAAAAAGCAGGAAGGTAAATTCCAAAAAACCCGATCCTAATTAATATTAAAAATTTATTTTAATATTAAAAAATGATACAGGAACAGAGCTCCATGTAATAAAATATTACAGAGCAAATATATATTAAAAAAGGATTAATTCAACATTCAACATCTTTGAATTAATCCTTTTTTAATATATATATATATATATATATATATATATATACGCACCAGTCATTTTATTAGGTGTTCGCATATAGTACGTTTATACGGTTATAGTACTCAGCTTTTCTTGCTATGGATTTGACGATTTTCTGCTGAAAGCCCTTTTTCGTAATTTGCTACCATACTGTTTATAGGGAATCCTTCGATTTTTCTAGATTAGTCTGCGGCACATCCAGGATTCGAATCCCTATTTACATCAGATCGCAACGACGTTTTATGAGATTGAGATCCCGTAATGGTGAAGCTCGATTTAACACAGAAAACACATTTCTATCTTCCATGATTGTTTTCTCATATGGGTGTGTTGTCCTACTCGAAGTGGCCACCGAAGAATGTGTGCACCGTAATCATAAACTGAGGCACTTGGTCAAACACAATACCTTTTTATTGGTATCGTGGGCCTCAATATATACCAAGAAAATCTTCTCCATACCATCGCACCGCCAGCTGAACCATTGGAGACATACTTCCATGTTTACACCAGATTACCTTCCGATCATCCAAATGTCTCAGCAGAATTTGGGGGCTCATCAGGCAAGCCAACATTTTTTTAATCTTATCTTGTCCAATTTATGTGATCCTTAGGGAATTGTAGCTTTGGTTTCCTCTTCTTATCTGACAAGAATGACATTCAACTCGGTATTCTGCTGTTGTAACCCATCTGCTTCAAGGTTCGATGCGCTGTGCGTTCAGATTTGCTTTTCTGTATATTGTTGTAAAGCATAAACTTAGCCTGGTAGTTGATTCCTTACAACAGTTTTCCTTTCTTGAGGTTTTCCCCTCTGTGCTTGTTTCACTGGACCAAAGAGATGGAAGATGGAAATTTCTAAGTCAGATGGTAATGAAGAAGTGAAAACTTTTGTTAGGAATTGGTTAGATCAGCAGCCAATTAAATTTTATAAAACTGAGAGACTTTGTTTGGGACATTTTATTTTTATTTTTTTATTTTTTATTTTTTGCATTTCAGATCATTTTCTTGGTTTGGATTAAAATTTAAATATATATTGCTTCCTATCTGGTTGAAGTCAGCTTTTATATATATATATATTTTTTAATCATATCACCCCAAGCAAGGCGATAACGCCACTGATGCGCAGGGGGCTACATAAGGGTAAAATAATGGAAAAGAGAAAACCGGAAACCGCATCCTAAACAGGAAACAAGGGATGAGCCTCTTCACCTGTTCAATAGATGTGGGTGGAGTGCGAACCGGGCGATAGTTTAGTCTATCTACTCCAATTTAAAAAAAAAATAATGAGTAAAAAGATTGGAAAAGAGAAAACCGGAAACCGCATCCTAAACAGGAAACAAGGGATGAGCCTCTTCACCTGTTCAATAGATGTGGGTGGAGTGCGAACCGGGCGATAGTTTAGTCTATCTACTCCAATTTAAAAAAAAAATAATGAGTAAAAAGATTGGAAAAGAGAAAACCGGAAACCGCATCCTAAACAGGAAACAAGGGATGAGTCTCTTCATCTGTTCAATAGATGTGGGTGGAGTCATTATCGAAGAAGTTTTGATTTTGAGCTATGACAGCGTCATGTTTTTTTTTGTTTTGTTTTTTTTTTTGTTTTTTTTTTAATATCGCGTCTTGACGCATAATCTCGGTACTTTGAAGGGTTGGTTTTTATTAGTATAGGAATAACTCCCAAAAGCTTTTCCCACTCCAAATTATAGACAAAACACACAAATGCATGCAGGGATTTTTCTTTGCTTTGAAGTCAGAACGATGCGATAACTTGTCTTTATCCTCTTTTATGTGTCAACCCCAATTCTTAGTTTGGGAACTTTTTGCCATATTACTGTTGTCTTGCCTTGAATATATTTTTTGATTGCTTAATATTATTTTTGTCCTGTTCTTTTCATTCTCTTGTTATTGTTTATTACAAACTTTATCAATTCTGTTTACTGAACATTTCTGCTAATTTAACCATGGCCAATTACTCTGCAAAGTTAACAAAAATTGAACCAAATAAATACATTGAATAGAAACTTTTAAGATTTAAATGGGCATCCTACTTGCAGAGTAATGTTGCAGGAACTAATCTTGGACACCCTTACATCTGTAGTGACTTTGATCCTTATCAGATGCCTAAAACTTATAGCCTTCAACCAAACAAGTACATAGCCATTACAGAATTATTCAATTTTAGATGTTAGCTTAACCCTCTAGGGCCATTCGTATCATATTTGATACAGTATTTCCCTATAAGGAAACATTTGGTATTCATTGACTGAGCAGTCAGTACTGATTTCATTTGAAATTTATAAAATATTTCTCTTAAAAAATTTTTCAGGAAAATATTTCTTTCAAGGCTTGTTTTCATACTGTATCAAATATGATACGAATGGCCCTAGAGGGTTGAATTGAGTTTAACGGCATATCAATCCTTGCTTGGTTGTTTCATGTCAAATAGAAGTCATAAGGGACCAAAATCATAATGGAATGGTAAATACAGGACTAGTTTGCACAAGAATAAAAAAAAAGTAGACACCTTTTTGGTTTGCCTATTTACCTTCTTTTTACTCAAAGTAGATAGGTTCATACTAGTATTAAAAATATAGACTTTGATGTTTTATAGGCGTAATTATCTATCAAGAAGTAATTCAATGAAGCTCGAATTTTTTCCTAACCAATAAGATAGGCCACTTATCGGTCACATCTGACTCAGTTCTAGTCTGATCTTGTCTTGAAGCAAAAACGCTGCGATTACTCACTTGTCTGTATCCTCTTTTATGTGTTTGTGAACCTTTTGCCATATTACTATTGTTTTGCCTTGTATATATTGTTTGCATACTTAATATTAATCTTGCTTTGTTCTTTTCCTTTCACTTGTTATTGTTTATTAGAAACTTTGTAAATTCTGTTTATTGGGCATTTTTACCAATTGCTCTACACGAAGATTCTTTATTTTTATTCTTTTTTAAAATTCTTTTTTCATCATATCGTTTTGTAAAATATTATTAAAAAAAAAAACAATTAGAGAAACTAAAAGGAAACGACATGACAAAAAGAACTGTCACGTGAAGACAAGACCCTTTTAAAAACCAACACCTCAGTACATATTAATTTACATATCATATCCGAGATCTCACAATAAAGAAATAAAAACACGCATCATCTTTGCAAGAATAAAAATTTCAAACCCACCACCTACTTAACATTACTAATACAAAAAGCGGGTTACATTCTTAAGGAATACCTATGACAATATTCAGATATCAATTCAAATAGTTTTTAACAATTTATCACATTTTCTCTCTCACGCGAAAAGGAATTTACCTGTTTTTTTTTTTTTGTTTTTTTTTTTTTATGGTTCTTGATTTTGAAATATTTTAGTGTAAATGTTTTGAAATTTTGATGAATTTGGTTTGATGATTTCGCAAAAATACTGTACTGTACAAAAATTAAATCAAAAAACATATTTTAAACCAAGGCTAAAGAACCCAATCTGTCGTGCTATTCAACCCATAGCTGGAAGGAAATGAGATGCATTGATAGCTTTCCCAAGGGTGACTTTCTTCGTAAATGAATGCAACATATTCAACTGGAATTCGAACTCGGCTTTCCGATTTCTCATTCCCAACTGATATCCTTTACACTAGAACGCCCTCAATCTAGTCAGTCAGTTAAGTGCCATACGTGATACGCGCTTGGGCGATCATGTCTCGAAAGAGACATGACTGACTGGGCAGAAGATTATCCCGCAGTAGGTTGCCATTGCTTTCTGCGGTAGAACCCAATCTGACCTGCTATTTAACCCATAATTGGAAGGAAGAGACGGATTAATACCTTTCCCAAGGGTATTTGCGCGTAATTGAATACAATGGATTCAGCTGGAATTCGAACTCGGCTCCCCGGTTTCTCGCTCCGAGCCAATATCCACTGTACCACAACGCACATCCCTCAATCTAGTACTGCGCTTAAATTCACCAGAATAATTACCGTGAAAGTATTTATAAAAAAAAAGAGTCCAGTTACGTTACGGCGGTAGGAAAAGGACTGAAGCCGAGATGCCAGGTCAGGATCAATGATATTGTAGATTCTTTTTTATATATTATAAAGGATCTATAAATAACAGGAGGACTAGACTATATGTGGCAGTAATATTCTAAGCATGGATGAATAATAGTGGACTTGTAAATATGTAAGATAGATTCAGACAAGAAAAGTTGTCTTCCAGCGCAATAAATAACTTGTCTAGCAGCAGACTTAGCAGTTGATTCGATATAATCTTTCTATTTCATGTCAGCGGAAAACATTAGCCCAAAAAGACGCAAATAAGTCACTCTTCTAGAGGCTTAGCATCACCCATACTGATAGAACGCGGAATATATGATGGACACTCCCGTTCATTTCGACGTATGCGGATACAAGATTTCACTACCAGCTCTTTGAGCCGCCTAGGAATCGCGTCAACTGATTTCACCAGGAATTCTTGTGGTAAGGAAAATGTAACTTCTTGTATTTGGCCTTCAAATACTTCCAAAGTCTTGGCTTGGTATAGCAGACTTTCTCCTTTAACCAATTGGAGTAGATAGACTAAACTATCGCCCGGTTCACACTCCACCCACGTCTATTGAACAGGTTAAGAGGCTCATCCCTTGTTCCCTGTTTAGGTTGTGGTTTCCGGCTTTCTCTTTTCCAATCTTTTCACTATTACGTAGCCCCCTGCACATCAGTGGCGTTACCGCCTTGCTCGGGGTGATACAATTAAAATAAAAAAAAAAAACTACAAAGAAGAAAGTCACCGGGTGTTTAGTCAGGACTCCTGTCTGGTCACTCATGCATAAAATAGGGTGTTAATTTCAATTACCATATATATATATATATATATATATATATAGTCATCCGCAGACAGATCTATTGCGCAGCTCATTAGTACGATTAGACATCCGATTGCTTTTAACCAGGATTGAAACTAGACCGAAATGACGTCAGTCGGCAATTCTACCTCTGATCTATGAGCGCTCGGTAGAGAATGCAGACTTTTAGCGCTTTATGTACAATGTACATACGTCAGTGGCTGAGAGTGTTCTAATTCATGACTGAATGAACGATGCGTAGATACTAGAGTAGCTACTGTTTTTTCAATGCTTACCATTCTTACAAAGTCAGAAATAGTCATCTGCAGACAGATCTGTTTCGCTGTATCAAAGCTCATCATTACGGTTAGACATTCGATTGATTTTAGCCAGTATTGAAACCCGACCGAGTTGATGTCAATGTACACACGCCAGTTGCTGAGAGTGTTCTAATTCATTACTAAATGAACGATATATATATATATATATATATATATATTCATCCGCAGACAGATCTGTTTCGCTGTATCACAGCTCATCAGTACGGTTAGTAAAAAAAGAAATCTTTAGCAAATTATTTCCGTCGTTAAATAACCTGAGATTAACGCTGGGTACCAGATGTTTTATGTATAGTGATTCTTTCTCAGCGAGATGTTTTCAGTAGCTGGAATTATAACCGATGATATATATATATATATATATATATATATATATATATATATATATATATTGACATTTCATTTAAATTCCTGGAGGTTGTAGCCGTCAGGAAAGCAAGAATATGGAAGAGAGTTTCACAGATGGGAAATGCGAGAAAAGAAGCTGATTGTGTAGAATTGTCGGCTGCATTTGGTTGATGTAACAGTGAATGGGAGGGACCCAGTTACCAGTCTGGTTGCACAAGTAAACTCATGTGGCAGGGACACCAGTTACTTAAGTTCGTCGGAGTAGAAGCTATGAAGATATTTGTAGAAAAGACAGAGAGAAGCCACATCCCGTCGGTGAGAAAGTGACTGGAGTCGAACCGTCAAGTCGGTACCTATCACATTACTGATTCTCCTTTGGAGCCTGTCGAGAACACTGAGTTGAACAGCGGGAACGCCTGACCATATATGACAACAGTTATTCTATGCACGGTCGGA
>JBBBDQ010001821.1:2185000-2250000 GCA_037127315.1 Ascarosepion bandense | reverse complement strand
AAATGAGAGACAAGGTATTATCATTAAGTTTTTTATATAATTTTTCATGTGTTCGTATAAGATTTTTCTTTTCGGAACTCAAATTATATAAAAATTCTACAAAGGTTTTGTACTTTCGAGCGCTTTCTACTATACTTCTAGCCATTATCAAGAATTAATTTTATTTTAATTAGAAATAGACATGTGTAAAGTTCATGCATATAAAGTCTTGTGTATGCTAAGTTCCAAATACAGTAAGTACATTGTTACCGTATTCATAATTGATGTTATTAAAATTAATTCTTGATAATGGTTAAAATATAGCCGAAAGCTCTCGAAAGTACAAAAGCTTGGGACAATTACTATATAATTTGAGTTCTGAAAAGAAAAAACTATATGAACACATGAAAAATTATATAAAAACTTAATGATAATACCTTGTCTATCATTTTTAATGAAACCTGTATAAAAGAGAGATTGTTGCCCAAATACACAATATATATAATATGTGTGTGTGTTTTATTAAAAACGATTGACAATATACTGCGATTAAGCTTCTTGTTAAAGTACTTTATTAATCGTACTACTTTGTCAGTCGTCTTCAATGAGTTTTGTGTAAAATCTTAAAGTAATTCATATTGTACTCTTGATAAGTTAAAAAAATTAGTACCCTAACATTTTAAGATTTAACTTACACAAGCATCGAGTGAACTTAAATTCAAATCTCTTAAACAATCAGTTTCTAATAAGCACCTGATGATTGCGTAGTGCATGAAACTCCGAGTCGTACCTCCAACTTTAGATATGTATATGTATTAAAATATAATTAATAGCTCTGTTTATACTACATTGAGCACTTTTTTATTAATTCCTGAATAATATTTTTATATATTTGCATATACTTGAATGCATAACCCATATGTATATTCATTAGTTCATATACATATATATGTGTGGGACACCTTGAGGTGGTGTAATAGTTAACAAGCTTGTCTCTCTAGAATCATTGCAACTGAGTAGTGAGTTCGATCGTCACTGGGTGCCCTTTACTTTCGGCCTTGTGCCACATCTAAGCTATGCTTAGAAAATCATTATGTGTGTGTGTCTTTATTTTACACGTAGAAAATTGACAAAAATTCCTCAATGTCTCTGGTATAATGCGTCGCTTTACTTCAATAAAACTTATTGTATACTTGTGTGTGTGTGATTTCCCTGAGACGAAGGCTGCCAAAGCCATTGCGGCTAACGCTGTTTATAACCGCTTATATGGTTGGTTCTTGCTTTTTTACCCCTGTATAATTGTTAGCTTGCTTGCTCGTCAGGCAGGCTGGCCGACAGGCTGGCGAGTCGGATCCATTAATAACGTCAAGAATTCCCGGTACGCCAGCAATGCTAATATTTACAGAGAAACCGACCAATAAGCGAAGACATTGCTTAAAAAATAAAAATAAAAATAAAAATAAATTAAGTAACGAGGGCGTGGCTTGCGGTATCTGTAATTTTTTTCTTTCTTGATGTCAATGATGGTCATACTTGCTAGCGAACAAGTCTTTCATTACTTTTTTTTTTTTTTTGCTATTTCTCCGTGCTTTCTTCATGTCTTTTTCTATTTCTCCGGATTTAATTATTACTGCTTCTTTCTTTCTTTCTTTCTTTCTTTCTTACTTTCTTTCTTTCTCTTTTACGGTTTCGGCCGATGTTATTCTTCTCGTCTGTCTTATTTATTTCCCCTCTCACTCCTGCTCAGTTTACTTAAGTTTTGTTTAATTTTCTCTTTTCTGAGGATTTTTCTTTCTTTTGATTTTCTATAATCTTTTCGTTGTTTCTTTTTAAAAATACTTTTTTTCACGTTCACTTGCATTTATTTATTTGTGTATTTATTCATTTGTAGCGCTCTCTTCGTTCTTTGCTGAAACGACTGGAGAAATTCAGGAAGAATAAGAAATCAAACCAAGCAAAATGATGCCGGGGAGCAATAGACGTCAACTGGATGAACGGACGGAGAGTCGTCAAAGCATTTAGGATGGATAGAAAGAGGCGTACCCCGACGAGACTATAGCTGGATGTTTTACGAAGTTTGCAGAAGAGGCATTTTGTAAGGCACATAGGAGAAAGCATACACGGAGAAAATCAAATAGATAGATAGACGCTGATATATATATATATATATATATATATATATATATATATATATATAATAGATAGATAGAGATATGAGCAAGTCGAGACAAACAAACCAGTAGAAACATACATACACGCTATATATATATAGAAAGAGAGAGAGAGAGAGAGAGTGAGAGTGAGAGAGAGAGATGGATAGATATGTGCAAGCCGAGACGAAGAGACACACAAACAAGCAGATAGATAGATAGATAGATAGATAGATAGATAGATAGATAGAAGCAACTTGAAACAGCCAGATTCCTATGAACAGACAGACAGACATATAAAAAAGATAGAAACTGAGACTGACAGCTAATTAGGTACCTCTAGTAAATCGATAACATTATGAACACGTTTGGATAGATAGATAGATAGATAGATAGATAGATAGATAGATAGATAGATAGATAGATAGATAGATAGAAGCTACCTGAAGGAGACAGACACCGAGATATATATTAACGAACTGACAGATAGCTAGACAGTGTCACGGTATGAGCAAGCGGAGACAGAGACAAACAGGCCCATAGATAGATAGATAGATTTGAACATGCTGAGACAGAAAAAGGTGGTAAAGACAAGAAGATAGGGATTAGAGAGGAAGGAAGGGCCAATATCGATTGATGAGAGAGAAAGAGAGAGAAAGAGAGATGGTAAAGGGCAGAGAGACGGGTTAGTGTAGGAGAAGTGTTAAAAAAACTCAGAATGTTGCCTGTTATGAACAGAGCGTGGGTTAAAAAGGCGGACTATGTATCGATTCAGGATAGGCAATGTAGTTGATTATTGTCTGTAAAATCGACAGGTTACGTAAGCCGGTGTAAAGTGACAGTTATAGACTTCTAATTATCACATTGTCAACTGTCGTCATTCGGCGTTAAACACCGGGTTCACACTGCTTATCTAGACAGATACTCTATCCCAGAATTGAGCACTTTTACCTCATAAATATCGTATAATCTAAAACTATATATATATATATTGAATTATAATGGTGTTTAACGCCAAATTGCTGGTCTTTCAGTAGTTTACTAAAAATGAGGCATTTTTGGCTAGCAGGGAGGGTGTCATAAAGTGCTCAATCTTAACGTACAGTGATAACAGAAATTGGGGAGCCGAGTTCCAATTCTAGTTGAATTCCATGCATTCACTTACGCACAAATACACTTGGGAAAGGTATTAATCCGTCTCTTTCTTCCAGTTATGAGTTAAATAACAGAACAGACTGTTTTTTATAGCCTTGGCTAGCAACCAGTCTACTGTAGAAAGGAATGGCAACCTACTGCGGGATAATCTTCTGCCCAGTCAGTCATGTCTCTTTCAAGACATGATCGCCCTAAGCATGTATCATGTATGGCACTTAACCGACTGACTGAAACAGATGAACATTAAGGTTCAATCGCCATCTCTTGCACTTTATTACAAACACTGCTTGCCTGAAATGTCTTTCTAGCAGTAAAATACTGAAAGTCAACAGTTTTGGCCTCAGTTTTCAAACTTAACACTATATATATATATATATATATATATATATATATATATACAAATAGAGAGAGAGAGAGACTTGTATACAATATACAAAAACAAATATTTCAGAAAAGTGACACAATATATAGAAATTCATTATTTTTACTTCATATATTCATAAAATATATTATTTAATAATTATATAGTTATAGTAATTACATATTTTATCGCAACTCGCTTTTAAATATATATATATGTGTGTGTGTGTGTGTGTATATTTTTTGAAAGTATTTATTTATTTCTGTTATTATATATATATATATATATATATATATATATATATCATGTTTTTCCTATACATATTAAGACAGTATACGTGGATTATCATTATGCTATATATATATATATATATATATATATATATATAGTTTATAAGTTTGTAGATTTTCTAATTTTGGTGTATGTAGAAAAGAAAGGAAACCTAAATATTATGCATGCGCAAATATATTCAGTGAACTTGATATTAGATAGATAGATAGATAGATAGATAGATAGATAGATAGATAGATAGATAATGAATAGATAGATAGATAGATAGATAGATAGATAGATAGATAGATAGATAGATAGATAGATAGATAGATAGATAGATAGATAGATAGATAGATAGATAGATAGATAGATAGATAGTTTGGGATATATGGTGATCATGCAGAAAAACAACTAACAGATAAGTGGAGATCATCTTTTCTTAATTCGGACATTTCTTCAGTGTCCTTTTTAGCCATTCCATCCGGGAGTTTTAATATGTTTTCGTAGCTTGAACTTTACAATTTTCTCCTTTACACCATGTTTTAATGTGTTACCATATAATGACCCTTTCTTTATTAAAAAGCTTTTCATTTTCTGTATATAATCATCGATTTATCTGACATGTGTATCCACTAAAATTCTTAATTCCTAATAAATAGATACACACACACACACACACACTTATATATATATATATATATATATATATATATATATATATATATATATATATCCGAGTGAGTATAGAATGCGGAGAGAAAATGAATGATTCCAAACCTTTATATTCCCCCTGAGGAAGTGTTTAAATCCAAACACTGAAACAAACATATGATTGTAGGGAAGAGGACATATATAGAAGAAATTATGTACATGCTCTAAAACATAATTTATAATATATATATATATATATATATATATATATATATATATATATATATATATATGTTTTCGAATACGTATGTCAAAAGGACTTGATATGAACAGATTTAAGTCAAAGTTAAAAAGGGACGTCTATTTAAATATCTAATATAGTAACGCTTGAAGTAATAAAAAGATTGGATAAAAAATTAAACCATTAATTATTATTATTATTAGTAGTATATATATATATATATATATATATATATATATATATATATATATCCAGATGTAGAGAACCAACAGTTTTAGAATTCCGAGTTCTCCGGCATTTACTTTTTTAAAAAAGTGCTTAATACAACAAATATTGTAGAGCAAAATATAATTAAATTTGTTTTTTTTTTTTTAAATTAATTTAGTTTGCATACAGTGAAACATTTTCACAACAATGAGCAAACATTGTATAATGACGAGGGAAAGATGTCGAAACAGAAATTTCCGTGTCGCAATGTAAACTGTATTAACTTTAAATGAAAAAACAGATTTAATAATAATAATAATAATAATAATATATATATATATATATATATATATATATATATACAAGTATGGGTGGAATAATATTCCCCATCCAAAGAAACACTATTTTTAAAAAGTGCTCAATACAAATTATTATTATTATTATTATTATTATTATATATATATATATATATATATATATATATATATAAATTTTTATTGGTATTTCAAATTAATATAGCTTACATTGCGATACGGAAATTTCCATGTTTAGAGAATTTTTACTTAGTCATCAAGTAATGTTAGCTGAATTGTTGTGAATATGATTTTTATTTGAATATACGCAACAATGAACTAAGATTACCTGTTGACGAGGTAAAAATCTCGAAACACAAATTTTCGTGTCGCAATGTAAACTATATTAATTTTAAATACAAAAACAAATTTAATAATAATAATAATAATAATATATATATATATATATATATATATATATATATATATATATATATGGTTACCATCATTATTAGCTACCTGATGTGACCTTGTTCTTTCAATGTCGAAACAAAATGTACAGTTTTGTAGTAGATTGTCGTTTTAACATGTTCTTAAGTACAATTTATAATAAATATACATTACTCTATTTTTATATTGAGCAGTGTTTTAAATTAATATTTTGAACTTGCAAATATTTTTTCTTTCCTTATTTATTTGGATTATTTCGATTTGTGTGAATATATATATATATATATATATATATATATATATATATATAGAAGTGAAAGTACAGATAGATTAAATAACATACTATTTCGTTGAAATTAATTTTATCAAAATTTCTCAGTACAGAGTATTATGTAATTTTGTCATTATATCACTGCACAAAAATTTAATGTTTCAGAGATATTTTGTGCAGGGATATAACTATTTTATAAATAATTGTAATAACAAAATTACTATATATATATATATATATATATATATATATATATATATATATATATGATGTATGTATATATGTCAGTCAGTTAGCTAGTTAAGCGATCATGGGCGATCATGTCTCGAAAGAGACATTACTGACTGGGGAGAAGATTATCCCACAGTAGGTTGCCATTGCTTGCTGCGGTAGACTGGTTGCCGACCAAGGCTATAGAACCCAATCTGTCCTGCTATTTAACTCATAACTGGAAGAAAGAGACGGATTAATACCTTTTCCAAGGGTATTTGCGCGTAAGTGAATACAATGGATTCAACTGGAATTCGAACTCGGCTCCCCGGTTTCTCGTTCCGAGCCGATATCCACTGCACCACAACGCACATGTATGTATGTATGTATGTATGTATGTATGTATGTATGTATGTATGTATGTATGTATGTATGTATGTATGTATGTATGTATGTATGTATGTATGTATGTCAAAAAGGAAGTGGCTTCATGGTAAAATCCAAAAGCAGATCTTATTAATAGTAATTATGAAAAATTCAGTATTAAAACTGAGCCTGCTGGAGAGTTTTATGTAATTATAATTATTAATTTACAGAGTCAATTTATATATTTCACATATTAAAAAAAAGTTAAAAACTCCCGAGATGGTATGAACATTTCAACTGGTGAAACTAACTCTCTTATTGTCGGCAATTGTAATCATTATGATGTCGATTTTGATTTTCGTAGTCACAAATTAGTTTCTTGGTGTGGTGATTAAAAATAGCAGGATATGCATTTTCATTAATTTGATTTTAACTTAAAGAGTTCCAAATACTTTCAATCTCGTTTTCAGTATTTTAATACAAACTACACAGCAACAACAACTGGTTAATCTTTGCTCTTATTTAAATAATAATAATAATAATAATAATAATAATAATATGGTGTGAATAAGTGCTGAAGAAAAAAAAAATATTACAAAATTTTATAAATACGAAAAAGGATCGAAGACGTCCAGATGACACTTAGTGAAAAAATCATAGTTCAAACATTGTGATATTACGGAACGAACTTGTTGTCACTAGACCTCTATAGAAAGCTACCAATGCTGTAACACTAATAATAATAATCCGCTTATATATATACATTCTACTAGTCCTTCAGTTACCAACTCCATTGTTGCCTTGTAAAAAAGTGTTTTCTTTCTAACAATAGGTATATATGTGGAAATAAATACAATTGTGAAACGTGCTGTTATTGAAGCAACTTAAAACAAATAGCAGTAGTAGGAGCAGCGTGAGCAGCAACAGCCGAAGGGAGTGATTGAATGTTGAGGTGTTAGAAATACATTTTTTTTTTTCAATCCTGTTCTCTATGAGGTGAGCCACCGATTAATTGTTATTGTTTTTGTCACGATTCTCCTTGTTGTTGTTATTCTTCTTTGTTCGAATTTTACGACCCTAGCCGTAAAAGGAGGTCTGTTTTGTTTTTGTGTTTATTGCTTTGGAAATTGATAGCAACCACAATTTAAATATATATGTATATATGTGTATAATGCATTCGTTATTTACGGAGAAGGAATAATTTGTAAGTTTTTTCTTTATTTCATTTTTCTTGAGTCCTTATAGTTTTTTTTTTTTCTTTTTGAAGACTAAGTGTGGGGATTTATGTACGAGAAGTGTTTACTGTTTGTGTTTTATGTCTGATAACAAAATTGCATTACTAGCAGAACATTAATACCACGTATATTCACATACAGAGGTGATTTTAGATGTGGCCATAGGATGAATGTATGACGTAGCCCGTGCGAATCGAACTCACTACTCAATTGTAAAAATTGTTCTTGTGAGTTACTTACTAACCACGTAGGGGTGCGCACACCCAGGGGTATTCGTATTTTAATTTCAGCGTGTAATTTTCAGCAGCATACTTTTTGCAAATATTATTAATTTAAAAACATGATGAATATCTACAAAGGATATGTATGCGTTATGCTTTTTTTGGTTGTTTATGTTTTAAAATGTGTAACTTTAAATGAAAATTTCGTATTTTTTAATAGAAATACTGTAGTGTAAAACAAAAACATAAGCAATAAAATACATTTATTTTTAATGAGTTTTTTAAGCGTGTTTCTTTTTTTTTTTTTTCTTCCTTCATCGTTCATCAAAAAAAGAACAATATCTTTCCGGATAGTTTTATGTGTAAAATATTTATTTAGCGGTTATTACATATTATGATAGCGTTAATATGGATTATATATGATATTGATTTATAGCAGTAACAGTTTCCATATTGGTTGTCATTCGGTTCTTCAATATTTGATGCTTACGTTTTTCATGTGCCTATGAGTGTACGACTTTTTTGGTTCGTAGTAGTTTGTTTTTTAATGTTTTCATGCGATTGTTTTTTCATGATTCATCGTTACAAAATTCATGATTCATCTCTACAAAATACACGATTAAACAAGAAACAAATCGGAATACGATTAAATATGACATGTTTCGCTTTTTATTCTAGCTTCATTAGTAGAAATTTCTGATGAAGCAAAAGAAATAAAATAAACACGTCTTTTCTACAAATATTTTCATGGTAATTATTCTGATAAACTTTCCTCCTGGGTACCTAGACTTCTTACGGTTTGCGACCATATCACATCGAAATGCAGGTTCACGTACGAGCACCGAAGTTAAGCAATGCAGAGCCAGGCCAGTACCTACCTAGATTGGTAACCATTTGCTGTTAGCTTGGACGTGCGGATGGTGTAATGAATAACGGCTCGAAATGGGAAATCGAGTTCCAGTGACACTCGGGTTCGTTATCACATGCGCGCAAATACCCTTGGAGAGGCATAAATCCACCTCTTTTCCTCCAAGCTATGGATTAATTAGTAAGACTTGTATCAGTAAAATCATTATTATCTCCCCAAAATAATTCTTAGAGTTTAAAATATTTTCTGACTTTAACCTTGTTGATAAGCCGTAAAAAACAAATGAAATCAAAGACTTTAAGAATTTAAGCGCAGGGTTAGATTGGCGGTAAGCTCTGGCCATTTTACTAGTTAAAATGGCTAGACGTAACCGTAAGTTCTATACTAACGGTTTCTTCTCTTGCACTTCTTGCTTGTAAAACGCTCTATCGGTGTCTTGCTTTCCAGTCAACTTTTTTGATCCTCAAAAATTTTAATAGAATGTTATTGTTTATCGTTATCTTCTGGCTTTTTATTCCTCGTCTTTCTCCTTAATAATGTTTTCCCTTTTTATCTCTTTTTTATCTCTCAGCATCGTCTTGCGTATTAGGGGCTTTATTACCTTGTTTGGGGTGAAAAGATTGTTTTAAAAAAAAAGGTTTATCAGAAATTCGTAAAGAAGCTTAAATTAAAGTGAAACAAATTTATAAACGTTTTCCTATTTTGTTCTTTGCCATTCTATCGGATTTAATCAGTTTATACTTCATACTTGTGTGTGTGTGTGTGTGTGTGTGTGTGTGTGTGTGTGTGTGTGTGTGTGTGTGTATGTGTGTGTGTGTTTATTTCTTGATTTGGACTTGATTGGAAATAATGAATGGATTCAGTAAGTCACAAATTTTGCTCTTTCAGTCATTGTTGTTGTTTACATTACTGTCCACCCGTCTTGCTTTCTTTAATCTTCCACTGTCGACTTCCTTTGAAAAGCCTCCCACGTTCCAGTCTTATGTCGTCCTTCATACACGTAGAAAGGACAGATGAACAGACAAACAGACAGACAGGTTGATTGGGAGACAAAGTGATAGATAGATAAATAAACAGACGGACATAAACAGATTGAGAAAGACAGAAAAACAGAGATTCCAAGAGAAGGAAAAGAAAAGAAAAATAGATTTAAAAATGTTATAAACTTTTAAACAAGAGAAAATAGATTGAAAAACATACAAAGAGATTTCGGTGAGAGAGCGATACTTCATCTATCTTCAGATAGAAATACATTGATGAAATGAGAAAACAATCTAGAAAGATAAACGCAACAGAAACACTGGATATCAATACAAAGCTATTGTTATCAAAGAAGAACTGATTCAGTTACTTGAATTGTCAATATAAAATTTAAAGACGCCATCTGTACAAAAGCAGAAACGAAAAGAAAGTCTTTATTTAAATGATGGATTATGAATTATTTGAGTAGTTGAATTATTTTAATTTATTTTTACCAGTCCACGAGGAAAAGGGGGAAAATGCTTCATCACAAAAATTTAACAATTTTAAAATTTTCGGCATCCCGAAGAATGCGAAAAAAAATTTTCATTTCAAATAAACAAAACTTTTAATTTTAAAAGTAACATTAAATTTGTTGTTTTAAAATTTTAAAAAAAAATTATTTTTGTGTAGAATTTTGTTTATTAATATTTTATTTCAATGATTTCTTTTTCTTAGTGCCAACACTTTTTTTCGCTGTGTGGCTTTTTTCCGTTTTGCATGTTTAAAACGCGCCATTTTGGTCAGTAGAAGTTTAAAAATTGCATGGCTAATGTCGATAGAAACTACAGCACGATGTTGCGTAAAAACACAAGAACTAAAGTATTATAACATTTAGATAATGATGAACGCGGCAACATTATTATTGTTATTACTAATATTATTATTAGTTGTAATAATAATAATAATAATAATAATAATAGTAATGCCAGAGTGACGACCATCAATCAGTCAAATGCTATACGTGATACACGCTTGGGCGATCATGTCTCGAAAGAGACATGACTGACTGGGCAGAAGATTATCCCAAAGTAGGTTAGCATTGCTTTCTGCGGTAGACTGGTTGCCGACCAAGGCTATAGAACCCAATCTGTCCTGTTATTTAACCCATAATTGGAAGGAAGAGACGGATTAATACCTTTCCCAAGGGTATTTGCGCGTAAGTGAATACAATGGATTCATCTGGAATTCGAACTCGGCTCCCCGCCCATCAATACCTCTATGTAATTGACTGGTTGATGATAAAGAGATAGTTTTGTTGAGTTAAGAATTTTTATTTCCTTTAATAATTTCAACCCCTAGCAAGGAAATAATATACCACTAATACGTAAAGGGCTTACTGGGGAGGGGGGTTGCGACAAAGAAAATGGAAAGACTTTAGGAGAAGGAACCGGAAAGCACATTCACAATAGAAAACAAGGGATAAACTCTCTATTCATGCTCAAAAGACGGGGTAAGATTGTGAATGGGGGTAATATAATATTTGGATAAAAGAAATTAAGCGTATATTGACAATCCTGAGAATTAATAGCAACGATAGTAAATTGCGTAATAATCGCTGTAACAACAACAACAACAACAACAACAACAACAATAATAATAAAATCCTGGTTAATTTAAAAATTTTCATAATAAAACTTGAAGAATACATACATACATACATACATATATATATGGAAATATATATATATATATATATATATATATATATATAAAGAATATTTTTCCTTTTGACTTTTTTGACATGTATATTTTAAATTATTGTTTTAAATTTTATTTTTAGTTTCTAAACATGCACATTCACACGCATATATATATGCGTGTATGTATATCTGCATTAATGTGGTTATATATATATATATATATATATATATATATATATATATATATATATATATACATTGGATGAAATGCTAGCGGAGTGGAAAATACATCTAAATTTCGAAATTTTTATCATTTGACATGTTAAGCTATAAAATTTTCCAAATTGCCATATCTATCTATCTATCTATCTATCTATCTATATGTGTGTGTGTGTGTATATATATATATGTGTGTATATATATATGTGTGTGTGTGTGTGTGTGTGTATATATATATATATGTATATATAAAATCACTGCAACAGGGATTAGACACCCAACATTGGAAAAGTTTTAACCTTCAACATGAAAAGTTATAAAATTTTCCTAATTGTCTTGTGTGTGTGTGTGTGTGTGTGTGTGTGTGTGTGTGTGTGTGTGTGTGTGTGTGTGTGTAATCTCTCCAGCACTCTAGTAGACAAATATACTGTTGTGCGATCTTATATATATGTGTGTGTGTGTGTGTGTGTGTGTGTGTGTGTGTGTGTGTGTGTGTGTGTGTTGGGGGGTCACTTTGAAAATAACTTCTCCTATTTACTTTCGCATAAATGACAACATATATCAAATACAGCTATTATTTTCCCACCAATTGCTGTATTTTGTCATCATCCATGAAAAAGTGTCTGCATGTTGCGTTCGTAAAAAGAAAAAAATGTGACAGGGGAGGAGACGAAATTATTCCCTGAAACGGATTAGCCACCACTTAACTATGTTCACTTCCTCTGTTTGATCTCCGTAAACGCCAATAACTGTCAATGGCTGTAATTTGTGTGTGTGTGTGTGTGTATGTGTGTGTGTGTGTGTGTGTGTGTGTGTGTTATATTTTTTATAAATAATAATGTGAATTTAGATTGGTGTTAGATTTTGAAGACAATAATAAATGGGGTCACGTGGAAAATATTGGTTTTCCTTTTATTATTTGGTTGAAGAAACTATTGTTAATCTCAATGCAGTAGAAAGTATCAAAACTAATTGTTGCAATCTTTATGACCTAAAATTATTTAAAACAACAACAACAACTATGCCACCACCACCATTAACAACAATAACAGCAACAACAATAATAATAATAATAATAATAATTGTTGTCTGACATTAACCTGTTGACTCTGTCCCCAAGATACTGACGCATTGAGCATCTCTTCATGAGCGGGTGTAGCGGTGGACAGTTATGTCAGACTGTAGAGGGTCATTTTTAAGGGTGCGGTAGCCAAGGGTAATTGGGCGTTATATCTGGATATTTGGGAGCGTCTGGGTAATGTTTGTATTTCTAATTTGGTTCCACTTATTTTTGTCAAAACCTGTCACTATATCAAGCATATTTGGCTGCGATGCATGAGCCTGGTATACCCTTATCAGAATGTGAGTGACATGATGTGGATAATGGACAACGTATATTTTTACCCTAGCATCACTTTGTTGGCGAGCTGCTCCCTAACGCAATAATAATAACATCTCCAAGAATCCTTCTGAATCGCAAGACGATTTGCGATCCTTGGTATCATTGGGTGCGCGCAGGTAGCAGCGATGCTTGGAATGGCTAAATTGCTGAGGAAACTGCTGTGTCTGTGTCTCTAAGACGAGGAAAGTAACTGAGATATTAAGACCATCTCCGTTTGAAACGGGGAGTCGCGGAACATGTTCATAATAATAATAAAGTGGTTGTTATTTTTTAATTTTTTAATTTTTTATAATCGTGTCGCCCCAAGCAGGACATTTTACTGCCACTGTTGAGCAGGGGGGGTTACATAGGAGATAAGTTATGAGAAAGAGTGACAGGTTACAGTGGGTGTCAGGAAGAAGGTAGGAGAAGGATGAGAATACTGATTAGAGTGAACGAAGAAAGAAGTATGGGAGAGAGAGAGATAAAGAGAGAAGATGAAAAAGTTAGTGAGATAGGAGATGACTGTTGACTTTACATTTGAATTCCTGAATATTGTAGCTGTCGAGAAAGCAAGTAAACGGAAGTGAAATCCACAGGCGGCAAGTGCGAGAGAAGTTGCTGGAGTAGAATTTGCGTTTACAATTTATTAGTTTCGCAGTAAAAGGGTGGGACTAGGTTGCTAATCCTGTGGCTTGAGCAAATTCATGTATGAGGGGTACCAATGAGCTAAGTTCATCTGAGAAGAAGCCATGAAAGTATTTGTAGAAGAGACACAGGGAAGCCACATTGCGCCGGTGAGAAAGTGACTGTATCCGAGCTGCCAAGTCGGAATCGATCACATTACAGAGTCTCCGTTGAATTTTGTCGAGGAACCCTAAGTGGATAGCAGGAGCACCCGACTAGATATGGCAGCAAGTGATAAAATTAATAAACTGAATAATACAATGACAAGATTTGAAATAAAAGCCAATAATCACAAACAGTGAAATTATACAGTGACTATAATACATTCTTCTTCATTTGTCGTCGTGTCCCTTCAGGAAGAAGGAGATCATGGACTTCCACTTGGCTCAGTCTCTTGTCGCTCTCAATGTTTTTTCTCTCGGTATCTCTCCCAAACCCGCTCCGCCTTCCATTTGCCCAGGCCTATAAAGTATGTTTCACGCTGCCTTCCCCCTGTCTCTCTTTCCTTCTGTCTATTAAATTCTCCAAGCCCACTTTCCTCATTACGTATCTCAGGAATCTCAGAGCCATAATGAAAGTAAGAACGACTTAAATGAAATAGGGCGGATATAATTGTCAAAAACTGAAAGAAAAATTGTTTACTAAATGATATGGCATGTAATACAGAAAACAGGGAATTTGAAAAACTATCGAAATATAAAAACCTCAAAATCGAAATAGAAAAAAATGTAGATATTGAAAACAAGAAAAACACTTAGAAAGATTTAGACGATTTAAATCAAAGTATCCTTAAGCAAAATGGAAGCAAAACCGAAGAGAACCTTAGAAAATTCAGAATTCACAATATTTGACTGTCAAGAACAATCAAAATATTCAACAGAAACTTGTGATTATAAGTGAGCGGTCGGCAAACGTTACATATCGTAGCATTTCGATAGCTAAATAATGGAACTAAATAATTTTTTTTTATATACCGTCAATAAAATTACTAACAACAAATTAAATCAAAGTGGACAAGAATACAAATGTCATCTGTGCAGAAAGGAAAATAAAAATTGCAAACTTTATAAGTATATACAGCAAATTAGTTCAGAAGTAATCAAAATAGATGCGCGAGTGGGCTGGAACGGTGATCTCTTGAGAATCGTGCATACGAATTGGAGGCATGCCCAGTTGGTTATGGTCAGGGAACTTGTAAGAAAATCTGTAGTACTGAATGTAATATTTTCTGTCGGCCTGAGGCAAAAAATGTACATGTTAATACCGCCAATGATTTAGGATCAGAAGCATATGTGCTATGCCTTGTGAAGCATTAGGGCATTTATTATTATTATTATTATTATTATTATTATTATTATTATTATTATTAATTGTTCCTTAATACCTTCGTTAGCTAGTTAGCACGGACGTTACGCCCTGTCAGTACCTCATAAATAATAGACTATTCTGTTTTAATCGTGAGGAGTAACAGAAAAGACATATCAGAGATGCTGTTTACTTTCAGCGAGAAGAAGAACGTGAAGTAAACAGCGATAATCCTTTCGAGTGTTTAATGTCTGCTTCAGTGAACTAGAAAAACCTGTCAATTTCAAATTTTTTTCATTTGTACCCTCTTACTTCCTTACATAATATCCTGCATTCATATACTTATAACTGCTATGGGAATATACGGTTAAAACTGTTAAGCTCAAATATTTAACGATTCAACTGAGGAATTTTCATGGGTAATTTATAGTCGTGGAACTCAAAAAGAACTTATAATCAATTCGATAAGTCAAATAGAAAAAACCGTGAAATTTCCACGAGTAGAGCCGGTTATTGTTATTATTACGTTGTCATTTTTCATCATATTTCGATTTCTGCTATGGTCGCACTACCTACCTATTTGCGGGAAGACATAAGGCAGGTCGTGGCGTGTTGTTATGGCTCCATTTCATGTTTTTTCTATCTCCCTAAATATCCCTAGCGTTACATAGACAAAATATTTACCTGAAAGTTTCTAGTGAAAAGACTTTGGTCTTGCGCTGTAAGAATAAAGCCTTCAGTCTCAGACTTTAATCCAGATGCATGTAACCATCGATGAGTATTAATGAGTATTAACTTCATCAACATTGGATATATCGGCACGTTCTGGATATTGGCCATGCAGAGGTTTGTCTTGCCAGTGTTGTTTGATCTGTTCAAGAGCTTTATCTTTGGCTTTCTTTTTCATATTTTTGCCGCAATAGTTGGTTCTTAACTTCTGTTTTGCTTTTTTACAGAATCTACTAAATGTAAATCTTGTTTGTATTTACTGCCTTCTTTTGTTATTGAATATTTTTCTCTCTGTTTTCATGTAGTTTGACTAACTGTATCATCCAGTCCTTTGTTGTTTCTATGTATGTTAGTAATCCAATAGTTGTTGTCTTGTATGACAATTCTAGCTGAATAAGATCTCTTCCACCTTCTTTACGGGGTATGTATAGACGGTCTACATCAGCCTTTGGATGATACATCTTATGCTTAGAAAGAAGCTTTCTTGTTTTAGAATCCATTCGACTGATGTCGTTTAGAGTCCAGTTTAAGATGTTGAAACTATATTGGACAACTGGGATTGCAAGGCTATTAATGGCCATAATTCTGTTCTGAGAATTCAATTCAGTTATTATTATTATTATTTGGATTTCTCCTATGGTCACACAACCTACTAAGTCTGCAATGCTTTGTATATCTTTTAAACTGGGGTTTCCAGAGATTATTTCAATTTGTTGTTTTGTTCCATTTTTTATCATTCCAAGCGCACTTATTATCACTGGTACTATTCTTGTTTTCAATTTTTAGATTTTTTTCGATTTTAATTTCTAGGTCTTTATACTGTGATAGTTTTTAAATTGCTTGGTTGCGATGTTACAATCTGTTGGACAAGCAATATGAGTCATTAGGCAAGTTTGTTTTCCTTTTTGACTTTTGACAATAGTGTCCGGCCTATTTGCTTCAGTTTTCCTGTCTGTGGAGATGGTGCAATCTCACCCATAGAATGGTGACATCTTCTATTTCTGTAACCGGTGCTGGGTGATTTTCATATCAGTGTTACTCTGGTCTTATTATTATTGTTATTATTATTATTATTAAAGTTTGTTTCGTTAAAGTTTTGTATTTTATTCTGATTCGAATAGTGGTTTATTTTTTATTAGACCAAAATTATCGAAATTACTTTTTCTCATTTGACAAATAAAAAAGCAGCTCTTCAGTGTTGTTGTTGTTATTGTTTTTGTTGTTGTTGTTTTGTTTTTTCTGAAAACACATAAATTAAATACATGCATTAGTAAATAAGATAACTCATATGTAGACACACCCAAATGCGTGTGGACATTTAGAGAATATTCTCGAACTTAGTATTGTCTTCATTTTTAGAATTCGTTCAGTATTGTCATTATTGTTGCCTTTAAATAAGTTTAGCTCGATATATTCTCCGGCTTTTCTCAGGTCTCTAGAATTAACTTTTGACTGCATCCCGACGACATTTTTTAAAACTTTTCAACTCCTTCATTTAGACTAGTGGTTCTCAACCATTATTTATTCATGACCCACTTTTCCTCTCAATTCTTTTTTGTTTTTGAACTCCATAACCATTCGAGAAAAAAAGCTTATTTTATATTATACCAATAGACAAGCGTAAGAATTGTATTATAGAACTAGCAAATGTATATGATTTGCTTTGTTGTCAAACTGATTTAATGAAAATAAACTTGTACTTAACTACTAAATTCTGTGGAACATTTATGTTCACCAATAAAATAATTGATAATAAACCATTTTAAAATAAGTGAGTAATTAAACCACAATTTGCTGTTTTTGTGTGGATCCCAGTAGTGTTGTATGAAACCCCAAGGTTGGTAACCACTGATTTAGAAGAAAGTTTCTAGTTACAAAATAAGTCCCTGTTCATCTGATAAGGGGTTCTGTCTTAGAATGTGAGTTGAGGAAGGACAGAGAACGCACCGGCCTAAACATGATGATCAAATTAACAAAGATAACGATAACCAGTATTATTAATAATTAATCGACGAGTTGCGATTACGAAGATCTTAGATTTTAATAAAAAATAATAACGAAATAAAAACGGATATGATTATACTATCTACATTATTCGGGCTATTATCCTCATCTTTGCTGCCATGTTTAAGACGTTTCGGACGTTGTAAGATTCGGCCTTCTTTAGGTGCTAGGAATTTCGAACCGAACTCTTTATTACGATCACTGGCACCTGAAGAAGAGCGGAGCGCACAACGGCCGAAACGTCGTAAACATTGCAGCAAAGATGTGGACAACAATCCAAATTATGTAAATAGCGTAATCGCCCGGTTCACACTCCACCCACGTCTATTGAACAGGTGAAGAGGCTCATCCGTTGTTTCCTGCCTATAATGTGGTTTCCGATTTTCTTTTTTCCAATCTTTTCACTCCTTTTCATTTTTTTTTTCAATTGGAGTAGATAGACTAAACTATCGCCCGGTTCACACTTCACCCATGTCTATTGAACAGGTGAAGAGGCTCATCCCTTGTTTCCTGCTTAGGATGTGGTTTCCGGTTTTCTCTTTTCCAATCTTTTTACTCCTTTTCATTTTTTTTTCAATTGGAGTAGATAGACTAAACTATCGCCCGGTTCACACTCCACCCACGTCTATTGAACAGGTGAAGAGGCTCATCCCTTGTTTCCTGCTTAGGATGTAGTTTCCGGTTTTCTCTTTTCCAATCTTTTCACTCATTTTCATTTTCTTTTTTCAATTGGAGTAGATAGACTAAACTATCGCCCGGTTCACACTTCACCCATGTCTATTGAACAGGTTAAGAGGCTCATCCCTTGTTCCCTGTTTAGGATGTGGTTTCCGGCTTTCTCTTTTCCGATCTTTTCACTATTACGTAGCCCCCTGCACATCAGTGGCGTTACCGACTTGCTCGAGGTGATACGATTAAAAAAAAAAAAATTACACTGAAACACACGCACTGACCTTACATCTCAGATACAGTCTTTTTCTCACTTCCGTAACACAGCTTCCCTGCACCTTTTTTAAAATAAATACCATACTATCAGTACTTCTCGGTTGTAGAAATCTCTTCTGGCTTTTTGCTTTCTAGTCAACTTTGATTTTCAAAAATTAAAAAAAAAATACTACCTAATCTCAGAAATATAGACATATCCGTTTTTATTTCGTTATTATTTTTTATGAAAATCTAAGATCTTCGTAATCGCAACTCGTCGATTAATTATTAATAATACTGGTTATCGTTATCTTTGTTAATTTGATCATCATGTTTAGGCCGGTGCTTTTTTCTTTCGCATTGCCACTTATGGTAGCTGTATTATTATTATTAAAAGAAACAAAGAAGAAGTTCGACAGAAAAACAATACAGCTACCATAAGTGGCAATGCGACAGAAAAACGTATTTGAAACAACTGACCGGTTTTCGTTCCTCTCTCATTGTTGGGACGCCCGCGCCTATTCGGCTATAATGGACTATTCCATTACTATGTAAAGTAATAGTGGCATCTACGTAGGAGAGTGTGCCGAGCAGCCATATGAACAAGTCAGTGGTAGACTTCCGGTGACGACCCGGAAGTACCCATTGCTCATACTACGTCTTACGACGGTTGAGACGATTAACCTTTATTCTTGTATTGGATACTAATAACCTTTGTAAATACTATTTTCACGGAATACAACAATTAACCTGTTCCTGTTGTTGAGTTATTTATTCTTACTCACGACATAACAGTGGCGACGAAGATTGTCGAACAGACATGGAAGAAGATTGTCGAACACAACAGTGACGACGAAGATTGACGACATAACACTCATCAAAGACCGATCGAGAAAATCAAATAATAATGCTCACTGGACTATCATGAGAGTATGCCATCTGTATTGAGAAGATCACATTCTTATTTCTATCTGAAAGTTCTTGAGAGATTTTTTGTCAAATCAAGACAACCTCTTTCATGTAAACAAATAGAATAGGTGTTGGGTTTCAGTGTAACCGGTCTGTAACAAGTATACATACCTGTCTATATTTCTGAGATGATGTATTACAATTATATACACTATTTACATTGATCGGACTGTTGCCGTCATCTTTATTGCCATATTCATGACATTTCGGCTGTCGTACGCTCCGGCCTTCTTCAGGGGATACAATCAACCCCAGTGAACTAAATAAAAATTTCGAAATTACAACGTATATCATCTGAGAAGGCCGGAGCGTACAACAGCCAAAACGTCATAAATATAACAATAAAAATGAGGACAACAGTCTGAACAATGTAAATAGTGTAAGAAAAAATGTTTATATATCTAAACTTATTTATAAATGGAACTTTGTCTGTGTGTGTGTGTCTGTATGTGTATCCGTTACCTATAGACACCGAAACGGCTGAACCGATTTTCTTGAAAATTTACACAGTTGTACTATAAGCGTCTGCGAGTGTTCTTAGCTAGGTTTTGTGTCGTTTTGTGTTCTTAGCTAGGTTTTGTGTACCCCCGATAAATATCGATAATCAAAAAAATCGGGTTATAGAAGGAGTGGTCCGATTTTAATCAAATTTGATACACTCATAGACAAAGACATAAGAAACGATATTCAGAAGTTTCAAGGTTGCAGTTCTTACAATAGTGCAGAAAATCGAGAATATATATATATATATATATATATATATATATATATATATATATATATATATATATAAAAGGCAAGATGTTTGTGTGTATGTCTGTTTATATGCCTGTATGTCTATATTTTTTTTCAGTCCTTTTATTTTAGTTTTTGCTTCAGGTTTGGCTCTAAGTAGTTATAATTGTAGTTCTTAGTCTCAGCCATGATACCATTTACTCAGAGGACTTATTTAGCCTTCAACATTCAGTTTACGACGAAAAAATCTTATTTGATATCGACACCAGGAAATAAAAATTTGACTTACATCCATTCATTTTTCTTTCAGTCTACGGTTTCGCTTTAACTGGAAACAACTATTGCTTTTTAGTCTTTCGTGCAACCGTCCAAAGAGTCTGAGCTCCAGGACCATGGATTAGTTTTAAAGCTTTCATTACAACCGAGCAACGCCCGGGCTATACTGCTAGATTTTTTTATATATGCGTATTTTTTATCCTCATTTTCTCTCTCTTTTTGTTGTTGTGCATTTTATTTTCGGGCTTTATTATATTTCCAACATCGGCGATCTCTCGGAGATGGCGTGCGTCTGCTGCAGGTGTCATGAGAGACCTCTGAAGATCACTATGATGGCGTCGCGACATCTCCCGACACACCAAGTTACGAGTTTACAACGCCATCGTTCTCTCTTTGTGCTACTATAAGGCGCCGAGACGTAGCCTCTCAGCAATATTAACGTATGGGTGCACAGCTGATTTTGAGTCTAATAACGAGCTCGTCGGCCAGACGAACACCTCTACATCACCGATCAGAACCGTTGTTCGCTGGCGCAGTTACGTCCAGCGACAACGCGGTGACAACTTTACCAAAGCCCACCACTAGTTCGACCGGCAAACTGGCACAAAACATCGCAGCCGACCACGCTGGAAGGAGGTTGTCCGTCAGAACCTACAACGGAATAATATAGTGATTGTGAAACCTTCCGACTCTCTACCAAGACGGCGAGAGCTGGAGGGACCAGATGGCTCGTTTGGGGTTCAACGCTTTCATGGTATGAGATTTAGCAGAAGTGGCAACAGAATTTTATTTTCTCGATCGAGCTTTGACAAGAGAGGAAAGAAAACAGGCCTGCTGTTTCTAATATTTCATTCTTTATCATTTATGCATTGTTTTTTATTTTATTTTATTTTCCTCTTCCTCATTTTTGTTCTTTTACTAAACATGTCGATTTTTATTGCATTGATTAAATATTGATTTCACTGATTTGTTTGTGGATATATATATATATATATATATATATATATATATATATATATATATATATGTATGTATATTTTAAGTTTTCTATAAAAAAATACTTTGTTTTGGTTACATTTTTAACACCAAATGCCAAAATGAATACAAAATCTATATAACGAAACTTGGTTATAAGCAACCGACAATTTGAAATGAATTGTTTGAACATTATTTTTTTTTATCGATACTCGTATTTAAGTAGATATTCTGTTTTTAATGAAACAGTATTATATATTTATATCTACCGGCCTGATTATTTACGATATTTACGAATGCCACACATTTTCGTAATAGAAATTTATCGTAAATAATCAGGCTGGTAGATATAAATATATAATACTGTTTCATTAAAAACAGAATATCTACTTAAATACGAGTATCGATAAAAAAAAAAAAAAAAAAAAAAAAATAATAATAATAATAATAATTGTAACATAGCAATCAAGGAATTTGAAAAACTGTCAAAATATAAAGACCTGGAAATTGAAATAGAAAAAATGTGGAAATTGAAAACAAGAGTTGTGCCAGTGATAGTAGGTGCACTTGGAATGATAAAAAATGGAACAAAACAACACATTGAAAGAATCCCTGGAAACCCCAGCTTAAGAGACATACAAAAAATTGTCTTATTAAGTACAGCCCACACACTAAGGAAAACTTTATCTATGTAATGCTGAGGATGATAGGGAAGATAGAAAAACATGAAATGGAGCCATAACAACACGCCACTACCTGCCTTAGGTCTCCCCGCAGACTTGGTTGGTAGTGAGACCAAAGCAGAAATCGAAATATGATGAAAAATGACATAATAATAATAATGTTCAAACAATTTATTTCACAATCTATATACTTTGGATTATTATTCGAGCAGTTGTTCCCATCTTTGTTTGGTGTAAAAGTTATTATAGACACGGTCTGTCGTCCAGATACCCTCTGCTTATCTTCAAATCTAAGTTATTTTCGCGATATATAGGATATCTTCTATATTGAATATAGAGTTATTTTTATTCCTTTGATGATCGTTTTCGGTTGATCCTGCTAAATCAGAGTATATTACTTCACTACCTGATCCACTAGCTGAACCACGAGATGGCAGCAACACTCGACGAATTACCTATAAAAAAAAGTTGGGATCGTCATGTTAATGTGAAAGATATTTTTCTGAACTTTGCCAGAGCTACGTAAAGTTTTAAATTAAAAGTTTTCCTATTCCTAGACCATTTGTTGCCCAAAGCTATAGAATCCAATCTATCCTACTATTTACCCATAGCTGGAGGAGAAAAACTGCATTCAAACCTTTCACAAGTGTATTAGTACGTACGTGTTTGTGTGTCGAAAGAATACCAGAGCTAGTGAACGCTTTTGAAAATATTAGATCGAAACTAAAGTCAATCTGTTGTCTAATCAAACCACAAACAAAATAAATGCCATAACGGTTTTTAATGAAAATACTAACCCTGTTATAGCGCCCATAGCTCAGAGCTAAAATCATCTATAAACGCCAATTCGCTCGGGTTTCAATTCTCGCTAAAGGCGATCGGAAGCCTAACCGTAATGATGAGCTGTGATGCAGCGAAACAGATCTGTCTGTGGATGACTATATATATATATATATATATATATATATATATATCACTATAAATGTTATTTTTAATGGATACCCATATTTGAGTAGACGCTTTGTTTTAAACAGTATATCTATGTTCGTCTACCAGCTTGAATAAAATGAATGGAGCATCTATTAAAATATGGGTATCCCATAAAAATAGCATTTGAAATCTGTTAGATGAAGATAAAAAATCCGTTTCTTCTTTAGAATATATATATATATATATATATATATATATATATATATATATATAAGAGATAGTAACTATAAAAAAAAATGGTTTAAAAAAAAAAGAAAGAGCTAAGTACATAAACAACGCTTTCCCTGACGATCCGTTTAGGTGAAACCTAGGTAGGTCTGTCTGGCTCTCTAGGTATACATATATATATTAGTCATCCACATACAAGCCTGTATCACAGCTCATCAGTGTGGCTAGGTATATCCACTTGCTTCTATCCGGGATCGATTTGGTGTTAGTCGGAGTCTCTACTCCCTAAGCCATCGACGCATGGGGTTAGAGAAAGGAAATTTTAACGTCTTGTATATAAACAGTGTATACAGACGCCAGTCACCGAGAGAACTCAATTCATTTCTGAAGAGTCACGCATTATAGCTGAAGTGGAAACTTTTTAAAATGTTCTTCTCCAGAGAGCTCAATCATAATATATATATATACAGAAAGGGTGTAATAGGTAAATTGTCGTCATTTTATATTTTTCATTTTTCGCATGTGCGATGTTTGTTTTTATTTTGTCGACTGCACAGTATAGTGGGGTCAGTTGGGCACCGTCTGTGAGGAAAAACAAACACCATGACGCAATTCACTTCGCCAGAAATTTGGAAATGGCATGCTTTACTTTTTGGCTTTAACGCGGGATATACAAATATTTCAGAGTGTTTGGGTGTCAATCTGAGGACAGTGCAGAGGACTCGAAAAGATTTGGATGAGTCTAAGGGTGCTTTCGAAGATGTTTGGTGGAATCACGTGTAATAGCGATGTTATGCCTCTATTCATCTTCCTACAGGGCTTCAGACTAAGCTCAGAGGCCTTCATCAAGTGTTTTGAGAAGGTAGTGCTATCCTGGGCTAAGAGGGTTGTTGCTGAAACAATATTGGTTTAGTAACAGGACTCTGTACCATGCCACACAAGCATGAGAACCCAGAGATGCCCGTCAGACAATTTCTGCGACCACATCACCCTTTATGTCTGGCTACCTAACACCAAGACTGCAACTCTCTTGACTATTATGTGTGGGGCTTTATAACACTATAGATGAACTGAAGGATTTGGCAGCATTCACTAAATTAAACAAGGAGACCGTTCTGAAGAGGTGCAGAAGATTCAGAAGTCGTCTGGAGGCCGTGGTTGAAGCCATTGACGATTTTATTGAATAAATGTAATTTTTAGCTTTTTTGGTAAACATATGTTGAAATGAGAAATCAGTGTTATTTTCATTTTTGCGTAATTTAGACAAACATTTATCCATAAACAAGAAAATTAAATTAATTACCTATTATAATAAACTTAAAACTGTTAGCATTATTGCTAAAGATAATAATTCACTTGCAAGATCCAAATTATAGTGTACCAATATTATTTAAGAATTTACATGTCCCTTAAGGAACTGCTTTCCTGGGCAATCCAAAATTGTAAATAATTTTATTGGATATACAACACGTTTAACAAGAAGACTCACGTTACATCTCTCTGATCACAGCTCTATTAAATCTCATTCAAATATACATAGAAATCTATCAAACTCCATCAGCAAGTCGATAATAAAAATATCATAGCCTCATCCCCATTCAAAAAGCTTAAATAATGGAAGCATTATTAATAAAAAAAAAAGAAAATCCAACACTCAGTAATATAAACTATGAACACAGCCACAACGGCCTGACTGTTTTTTTTTTCTTAAATAAATCATTCCTATAACTGTAAATACATATATAAAAAAAACCTTTGTCTGTACTTTTAATATAAGGAAGTATTTACACTATTTACATTATTCGGACTATTGTCCTCATCCTTGTTGTCATTTTTACGGCGTCTCGATCGTTGTACGCTCCGGCCTTCTTCGGATGCTAGGAATTTCGAACCGAACCCTTTATTACGATCGCTGGGGTATATTATTCTCATTCTTTGTGCGAAGCCACTTCTGGTAGTCATGAGTTATCCCCCTTTTAACCTGACTCTCTAAGTTATTTGTTCACCACTGCTGTAGCCTGGTATTGAACTCACAACTCTTTGGGTCAAGTCACCTGAACAAACCAACGTCTATATCCGTCTTTATATGTGTAAAACAATTTATATATTCTGTAAAAAGTTTAATAAAATCCATCCTTGATAATGGCTATAAGTATAGCCCAAAACTGCTTGAATATATAAAAACATTCGGACAATTTTTATATTATGTCTTGAAAAGAAAAAAAGAATAAGATCACATGAAAGATTACGTAATAAACTAAACCACAGCATCTTGTCAGTCGTGTTTAACGAAATTTACATATGTAGAAATGTAGAACTTTATAAGAAAATAATGCGCATATTTATCGAAAAGACGTTTGGGCGTGGTGTAATGGTTTTAATGATGAACATCAGTATTAAATTATATCCTTACTTGTGCCCTCTACAAAATTCAACAGTAAATAGCCTAAGAAGGGTTGATATATCGTAACAAACCAATATTTATCAAATGTTTCTTTTTACTCCCCGTTTTCCGCCATTTTTTTTTCCTTGCATGTTTATTCGCATCAATCAAGTTTGCACGAATTAAATTTCTTTTCGAAAATGTCAGCAATGCCTGTAAAAACCTGTATTGAACTTCAGCCGTTTACACTAATTGTAGACATGAGAATTTAATACCTGCTAACTCTTCTTCATCTATGTGCTGTGTGCTTTCAGGACGTAGGCGATCATGGCCTTTCACATTTCCCTATCCGTAGTAGCTCTTAACACCCTTTCATTTGTTATACCTCCCAAACGTTGTTATACCTACCAAACCCTGCTTTGCCATCCATTTGCTCAAGCCCATCAAGCATGTTACGAGTTGCTTTCCTAACCCTTCAGTCAGTCAGTTAAGAAAGAGACATGACTGACTGGGCAGAAGATTATACCGCAGTAGGTTGCCATTGCTTTCTGCGGTAGACTGGTTGCCAGCCAAGGCTATAGCACCCAATCTGTCCTATTATTTAGCCCATAACTGGAGGAAAAGACGGATTAATACATTACCCAGGGTTATTTGCGCGTAAGTGAATGCAAGAAATTCAACTGAGATTCGAACTCGGCACCCCGATCTCTCGTTTTAAGTCGATATCCACTACACCACAAACTCATAATTAATTAGTACAACAGATTCGATGGTTCGAAAAAGGGGGTTTATTTTGTTGGCCTTTTAGGTAGAAACAAACAAATTTGGCTGGGAATCAATACGAAAAAAATAAAAATGAAAATAAAAATAAAAATGAAAATAAATAAAAATATCCGTCAGAATCGCATAAAAGTTAAATTTATCGTCAAAAAATTATTTTACGAAAGGACGCTGGTGGTGAAGAGGATATCGGTTCGGAACTAGAAAACAGAGATCCGAGTTCGAATTCTAGTTGAATTCATTGCATTCACTCACGCGCAAATACCTTGGGAAAGGTATTAATCCGTCTCTTCTCCATTCAGCTATGGGTTAAATATCAGGATATTGGATTCTATAGCCTTGGTTGGCAACCAGTCTACCAATCTTCTGCCCAGTCAGTCATGTCCCTTTCAAGTCATGATCACCCGAGCGTGTATCACGTACGGTACTTAGCTGACTGAATGGAAAGTGTGGAGAAACTTCTTATATAAAAATAATTTATGTACGCTTCATAGGATTGAAGAAATTGAAATATAATAGTGGAAAAACTTGTTTTTTTTTTAATCATTTTATCTCAAGGCGAGACCGTCTTTAGTGTGTCGAGACCGTCTTTAGTGTGAGAGAAAATACTGGGTACAGGGGATATTAAAGAAATGATAAAAGATAAACAGGAAAGAAGGCAATTGACGTTACATTTAAATCTTTGGAGATTGTAACTGCCAGGGAAGCAAGTAAACGGAAGTGAGTTCCACATGTGGAAAGTGCGAGAAAAGAAACCTTGGGATAGAAGTGGCGGCAACATTTAACCGTTTCAACGATAAAAGGGTGGAAACTAGATACAAATCTTGTAGAGCGCTTAAATTCATGTGGTCGGGACACCATGGAAAAAGCACGTCAAAGCTGTTGCTGTGAAGATATTTGTAGAAAAGACAAAGAGAAGCTACGTCACGTCAGTAAGAAGGTGGCTGAAGTCGAGATGCCAAGTCAGGATCTATAACATTAGACAATCTTTAGGTGAAAATACCACGAATTAAATAAAAAAAAATAACTGATTGTTGGATTTTAATAACTGTTTTTTTAAAAACTGAAAATATAAAGAATTTGAATTATTTGGCTTTTTTTTTTTTTTACACCCTCAGCCACATTGCTTCTGACATTCCGCTATTCCGCTAAGTTTTCTGAATTCAATCTCTCGAAAGAAATGTGTATGCCTCTCTCTCTCTCTCTCTCTCTCTCTCTGTCATTAACACACGCGGACGTGTGAGCGCGCGGACACACACACAATTACACTCAAACACTAGTACGGGCACAGGTCCTTAAAAATGATAAAAGCGGTGTCAAATTTTCATAAAGTATCCCAAAATTTTATAAAATATTAAAAATCTCATTTGTAAATGTTTAAACTGATAAGCTAATGTAAGAAACTAACGTAACATCTATCTATCTATCTATCTATCTCAGTCTGTAGATTATCTATCTATCTATCTATCTATCTATCTAAATATTCTAATTTCTACCCCAATATTCTAATCTCCCCTCTCTCTCTCTCTCTCTCTATCTATCTATCTATCTATCTATCTATCTATTCTAATTTCTACCTCAATATTCTAATATCTCTCTCTCTCTATCTATCTATCTATCTATCTATCTATCTATCTATCTATCTATCTATCTATCTATCTATCTCAGTCTGTAGATTATCTATCTATCTATCTATCTATCTATCTATCTATCTATCTATCTAAATATTCTAATTTCTACCCCAATATTCTAATCTCTCTCTCTCTCTCTCTCTCTCTCTCTCTATCTATCTATCTATTCTAATTTCTACCTCAATATTCTAATATCTCTCTCTCTCTATCTATCTATCTATCTATCTATCTATCTATCTATCTATCTATCTATCTCAGTCTGTAGATTATCTATCTATCTATCTATCTATCTATCTCAGTCTGTAGATTATCTATCTATCTATCTATCTATCTATCTATCTATCTAAATATTCTAATTTCTACCCCAATATTCTAATCTCTCTCTCTCTCTCTCTCTCTATCTATCTATCTATCTATCTATCTATTCTAATTTCTACCTCAATATTCTAATCTCTCTCTCTCTCTCTCTCTCTCTATCTATCTATCTATCTATTTATCTATTCTAATTTCTACCTCAATATTCTAATATCTATCTATCTATCTATCTATCTATCTATCTATCTATCTAAATATTCTAATTTCTACCTCAATATTCTAATATCTATCTATCTATCTATCTATCTATCTATCTATCTATCTATCTATCTATCTATTCTAATTTCTACCTTAATATTCTAATATCTATCTATCTATCTATCTATCTATCTATCTATCTATCTATTAGGTCACTTCATGGCTGCACTTGATAGAGGGAAACCAGCATGTCATGTGTTGATCTTTAAAGACAGATAAACAGATTCTCCGTTTTGTAAGATGGGCGCAACAGATTTTTTTCTGTTGCAGTCTTCACATTTGTGTACTCGGAAAATCTCCAATCCTTATTTCCTGATTCCTAATTTTTATCTCCCGTTCCGTTAAGTTCATCAAAGACTCTGTCCTCTTTTCCTTGATTTTGACTCTCTTCGCTCTTCCTTTTTTTTTTTTCCTGACTTTCTTGGGCGAAGTCTGTCTCACTTTTTCCCTTCTGCGCTATAGTGGCATTTTTGAAATCAAATATTCACTTTCAGATATGATTGAAAATTTGTCACCTCGATGTGTTGTAATGGTTAGCACTCTTGTCTTGCTCGTACTGGGTAATAAGTTCGGTTATTATATGATGAGTACTGAGTTCGATCCAAACTGAGTGCTCCACACTTTCGGCTCTATGCCAAATCTAAGCTCCGCTTAGAAAATATTTAAGGACATCTCGACGGTGTCATGTTTAGCAAGCTTGGCTCGTTAGAACAATTACGACTGGGTAGTGAGTTCGATCCTCATTGAGTGCCCTATGCTTTCGGCCTTGTGCCACATCTAAACTGTGCTTAGGAAATCATTTGTGCACCTAGACGTAATGTAATGGTTTACAAACTTGTCTCGGTTTTTTTTTTTTAATCATATCACCCCAACCACTGATGTGCAGGGGGCTACGTAAGAGTGAAAAGATTGGAAAAGAGAAAAACCGGAAACCAAAACATAAACAGGAAACAAGGGATGAGCCTCTTCACCTGTTCAATAGACGTGGGTGGAGTGTGAACCGGGAGAATCATTAAAATTGAGTACTGAGTTAGATCCTAACTGAGGGCTTCATACTTTCGGCCTTGTGCCACATCTAAGTTGCGCTTAGAAAATTATTGTATATGATTGAAAATTCGCCTCGTATGAATGACTTTCCGGGGTTTTTTTTAATGCATTTATCGTTGAGATGTAGACAAGACAAGACAGTGAGTAAAAAGGCTCTCCTCTGACAATTACAAGCGGATGTCCGGTTTGCACGTCAGTTATCGGCGCAGAAACTAACACCGGCCGGCAGAGTTGAATTCCCAGCTTAGATGGTTGCGTTGACTTCTTCTATTATGCCGTGCCCCCACAGGACGAAAGCGATCGTAGCTCTCCACAATTTCCTGTCCCTTGTAGCTCTTAATACATTTTGTATTTTTTAAATTTCTCCTAAACCCTGTTCGCCATTCAGTTACTTAAACTCTTTTTTTCTTCTTCTATGTGCTGTTTCATTTCAGGACGTTAATAATCATGGCTCTCCACAATTTCCTAATTTTTGTAACTCTTAATACATGTTGTCTTTCTGTTATTTCTTCTAAACCCTCTTTCACCATCCATTTACGCAAGGTCGTTCTTTTTCTTCTTATATGTGCCGTGTTCCTTTAGGGCATTGGCAATCATGGCTCTTCACAACTTCCTGTCCTTTGTAGCTCTTAATAAACGTTGTCTTTTGTTATTTCTCTAAAACGCTGCCCCACCATTAATTTACTCAAGCTCACTGAGTATCTCATGCGCTGTTTTCCTCTGTCTCTCTTGCAATGAATCTGTCATGTGTGTATCATAATTTCCAAACCCTCTTTCTTCATTATGTAGCTTAGATACTTCAATTGTGTCTTCCTGATGTTAAGTGTGTTTCTTTTTTGTTTCCGTTTTTTCTCTAACTTCGCTGTTGCTCACATGTTCGGTTCATGGTATCCTCAGCATCTTTCTGTAGAACCACATTTCTGCTGCTTCAAGTCTGTTCTTCCTCTTTGAGGATACTGGCATTCACTGCCATATAGGAGGACAGTTTAGTACTCCTTTTTTTTTGTTTCTAGCGAAAATTTTTCTATTTCTTAGTACTCTGCTTAGCTTTTGGAATCTGTCTTTGGCTATCCCAATACGTATTCAGATTTTAGTGCCTTGAAAAAGGCACAAATTAATATGTTCTCATTCCCCCCCCCCCCCCATGATTTAAATAGCACTCTAACATTTCGTTGGCACCAGTTTTGAAAAAGAACTCAAAATCCTCGCGAAGGCAACGATTTCTCTTGATGGCAAATCACAGATAATATAAAAAATAAATCTGGGGAGAGCACGATCGTCGGTACTGGACTTACCTATAAGCTGTAGCTTAGGACCCTCAAGAGCCACACACCCTCGGAAGCCACACACTCGAGGAGGACACATTTTTTAAAATACATTTTTATTTTATTATTATTTTCTAGCAGTAAATCTTAAAAAAATGATATAGAATCATTAATACATAATGATCATATACAATCAATTTAAAATATTTTTTTATCGAATTTATTCAGAGAAGCGACTTGAATTTCATATGGCCTTTCGATCTCAATCTTTGAATATCCAGCACTAACGATCACCTGAATCTATTGAACAGGTGAAGAGGCTCATCCCTTGTTTCCTGTTTAGGATGCGGTTTCCGGTTTTCTCTTTTCCAATCTTTTCACTGTTTTCCTTATTTTTTTTTTTCAATTGGAGTAGATAGACTAAACTATCGCCCGGTTCACACTCCACCCACATCTATTGAACAGGTGAAGAGGCTCATCCCTTGTTTCCTGTTTAGGATGCGGTTTCCGGTTTTCTCTTTTCCAATCTTTTCACTGTTTTCCTTATTTTTTTTTTTCAATTGGAGTAGATAGACTAAACTATCGCCCGGTTCACACTCCACCCACATCTATTGAACAGGTGAAGAGGCTCATCCCTTGTTTCCTGTTTAGGATGCGGTTTCCGGTTTTCTCTTTTCCAATCTTTTCACTGTTTTCCTTATTATTTTTTTTTCAATTGGAGTAGATAGACTAAACTATCGCCCGGTTCACACTCCACCCACATCTATTGAACAGGTGAAGAGGCTCATCCCTTGTTTCCTGTTTAGGATGCGGTTTCCGGTTTTCTCTTTTCCAATCTTTTCACTGTTTTCCTTATTTTTTATTTTTTTTTCAATTTGAGTAGATAGACTAAACTATCGCCCGGTTCACACTCCACCCACATCTATTGAACAGGTGAAGAGGCTCATCCCTTGTTTCCTGTTTAGGATGCGGTTTCCGGTTTTCTCTTTTCCAATCTTTTCACTCTTTTCCTTTATTATTCTTTTTTTTCAATTGGAATAGATAGACTAAACTATCGCCCGGTTCACACTCCACCCACGTCTATTGAACAGGTGAAGAGGCTCATCCCTTGTTTCCTGTTTAGGATGCGGTTTCCGGTTTTCTCTTTTCCAATCTTTTCACTCTTTTCCTTTATTATTCTTTTTTTTCAATTGGAATAGATAGACTAAACTATCGCCCGGTTCACACTCCACCCACGTCTATTGAACAGGTGAAGAGGCTCATCCCTTGTTTCCTGTTTAGGATGCGGTTTCCGGTTTTCTCTTTTCCAATCTTTTCACTCTTTTCCTTTATTATTCTTTTTTTTCAATTGGAGTAGATAGACTAAACTATCGCCCGGTTCACACTCCACCCACATCTATTGAACAGGTGAAGAGGCTCATCCCTTGTTTCCTGTTTAGGATGTGGTTTCCGGCTTTCTCTTTTCCATTCTTTTTACCCTTACGTAACCCCCTGCGCATCAGTGGCGTTACCGCCTTGCTCGGGGTGATATGATTAAAAAAAAAAAAAAAAGGTACAAGCAAACAAGAAATCGAATTATCTGTTTTAAAACCTCGTTCTATAGACATTTATGATTTTGACACAATTCGTTTATAAACAAATAAACAGGTGGGATCAAAGCCAGATTAAGCGGGGTCTGCAGCACATGTTAGAAAAGGACTTTAAATTTAAGAAATATACATAATATTAAATGATAGACCTTATAAAATAGTTGCATATTTCGTCTTCATTCAGCATGATGAATAAAGCCAGAAAAAATGGGAGGTAAATGATTCTAACGAGATATTTGAATAGATTCAACGGCTTCGGTATAATGTTACTGGAAATGATGAATTATTTATCACGGATCTCCATTGACACGAAAACATTAATATTGCCATATTGTAAGATGTGAATTTAATCAGGTAGCTTGAAAGTATTTAATGCAATTCTTTCGAAAATTTGAACTCCGTAGCATTTGTCACTCGGCTAACACTGGCACTGGGTGTGATCGAAAATATAGCTAATGTTTGATTGATATACGAATGACATTTTGAAACGTCAACTTATTATACATTTCATTTTAGATAAAAGGAAGGTGAATTAATTAATTTGTGGTACTGTTCTCTTTTTTTCATTCTGTTACGGTGTACTCCCTGTAAAGAGTCTGGGCTGAACTCTTCCGCCTACTATACAATTAGTAGGAGAGGAGGCCTTGTGGGAATAGTCGAATTGATTTCAGTTGCGTCTCTGTCCTCGGGCAGACTGCGGCTTGGTTGTATATCTTCCCGAGGACGGACATGCGGCTGAAGGAAATTGGACTGAAGAGTGCCAAACCCCAGGGGGCCATCCTCCAAGGTTTTACCTCTCCTTTGGGAGGGGGCTGAGTTTATTGCCCGGCGCCTCAGGTGTCCCTAAAAGGGAAGTACGAGGGGGTTTTGGGAATTTTTCTACGGGGCTGCCGATAAATCCACCTAAAAACTAACCTTGTGTCGCATCTGTTGCATGGTGGGTGCAAAAATAAATACCAACAGTCAAATTGATTGGACGCTGGACAACCGACACACGCACTAGTCGTGTAATACTCTTCTGCTGTATTTAGTGTTAAATATACAATATTTCTATAACACATGTTTTGATATTTCTTAAAACATTCACTTGGTCACAACACTTTCTTTATTTTTCTTTTTTTTCTTTTTCTTTTTTTTTCTTTTTTTTTTTAATCATATCACCCCGAGCAAGGCGGTAACGCCACTGATGAGCAGGGTGCTACATAAGAGTGAAAAGATTGGAAAAGAGAAAGCCGGAAACCACATCCTAAACAGGAAACAAGGGATGAGCCTCTTCACCTGTTCAGTAGACATGGGTGGAGTGTAAATCGGGTGATAGTTTAGTCTATCTATTCCAATTGCGAAAAAAAAAGAAAAAGAAAGAAAAGAGTGAAAAGATTGGAAAAGTGAAAGCCGGAAACCACATCCTAAACAGGAAACAAAGGATGAGCCTCTTCACCTGTTCAATAGATGTGGGTGGAGTGTAAATCGGGTGATAGTTTAGTCTATCTATTCCAATTGCGAAAAAAAAAAAAAAGAAAAAGAAAGAAAAAAGTGAAAAGATTGGAAAAGAGAAAGCCGGAAACCACATCCTAAACAGGAAACAAGGGATGAGCCTCTACACCTGTTCAATAGACGTGGGTGGAGTGTGAACCGGGCGATAGTTTAGTCTATCTACTCCAATTGAGAAAAAAAAAACTTTTTGAAAAATCGGAATCGAATACACAGTCGAAAACCGTTTTTATCTGAATATTTCAGATGCATCATATTTTATTGTAACCTTATAATTGACAGATTAAGGGTATTGGTTGGCTCGTGTTCTTTTCTTTCAAGTTATCGTTGAAGCTTATGAAACCGAATTAATATGATTATCCTCTTTAGTTTCATCACCAGCTTTAGGTAGATAATGCTTTCGACCGACTTATGCATCTGTAATTATATATATATATATATATATATATATATATATATATATATAGTCGATAGAGTACTTTAGAGAGGGGTAAATTTCATGTAAAACGGTGACTACTTATGGCTTAACGCTACTTTTTTTGATTACTGACTTGAACGCAGTTGGGTTCGGCTATCAAGCTGAACGCTCTCAGTCATCGGGGTTAGTTTACATCCTGTGAATAAGATGTTGTGAAAGATGCCTATCTCTGCCGTGCACGAAGATAGCTCATGACAAATTAGTCGGATTTCGATCTCAGCTTGAAGCTAAACTGATAATCTAGTTGCACTGAAAAGCTGTGATACAGCAAAACAGGCTTGTGTGCAGATGATTAATTAACATGTAGAAACTTGTCATTAGTCGAGCGGTGTTATTTCAGTCATGCCGACTTCGACGTTTCTTGAATGCATTATTGTAATGTCTTCTGTCTCCCAGGGACTTTATTTTTGTAGAAAAAACAACTTAAACAAGGTCACCGTCTGGAAGAGATACAAGAGATTCCAAATTCGTCTGAAGGCTGTGTTTGAAGTCAATCGCGATTTTACTGCATGAATTTACTCTTTAGTATTTCTAGATATTTTTGTGTAATTTTGTTAAAGTATATGTTAAAATTGTGTTATTTTCATTTTTCGTAATTTAGACGACAATTTATCCATCGCACCTTGTATATATCTGTGAAAGAGAGAGAGAAATAGAGAGAGAGAGAGAGAAAGAAAGTTCATGAATATATATATATATATATATATATATATATATAACAAAGATTGAGCTTTACAATTTATTTATATATATCTACTCAAAAATTCTCATTTCAACCCACTTTACAAAATATAAGCAAAAATCAGGATTCTACCATGTTTTGGAAGCACAAAGAATTTTTCAGCACCTGATCATATATAGATAGATAGATGAACCGAATGAGGTAGATAGTTGGATGCATGTGTGTGTGTGTGTGTGTGTGTGTGTGTGTGTGTGTGTGTGTGTGTGTGTGTGCGTGCGCGTTATTTTTTTATTTTTTATTTTTTTATTTTCTCCTTTCGAAGCCTGACCCCGTATCACTCCAAAACTGGTGCTATGTGTTAAATATTGATAGGAAAGCAACAGTCAGTCACTTAAGTGCCATACGTGATACACGCTTTGGGTGACCATGTCTTGAAGACTGAGCGGAAGATTATCCCGCAGTAGCTTGCCATTGCTTTCTGCTGTAGACTGGTTGCCAGCCAAGGCTATAGAACCCAATCTGTCCTATTAACTTGTAACTGGAGGGAAGAGACGGATTAAGTGCATGCGAGGAATTCAACTGGAATTCGAACTCGGCTTCCTGATTTGTCGTTCTGAGCCGATATCCACTGCACCACAACGCTTGTGATTTTAACACTCAGGTGTTGGTCCGACAATTTTTTATCCTCTCCATCATAATAATGACCGTTATACATGCATACATGCATTCATATATATATATATATATATATATTGTGTGTGTGTATTTTGGCAGCATTTTTTCATTAATACAGGTTTCATTGAATAATATAGACAAGTTCTCTCTATTTATTTTGTGTAAGATCCGTTCGTATGATCTGATTAGCTTTATAGTGTTGTCATGGAAAGACGACAAGAAATCACAATAATTGTTGATTTTTTTATCAGGTCTGAGCTTTCGGCTTACATAAGCCATTATCAAAGGATGAACATTTAATGTTCAGTGAACATAGAACATTTAAATTATTATTAACAGAGTGGAGTTATACAGAGAAAATTAGACAAGTCCATTTTGTGTGTATATATATATATGGTTAATTAAGGGTCCATCACAGTATTTGTGTCGCTACACGTGTTTCGAGTCTAATGTTCAGGCAAAAAAATTGTGACTTCATATGTCGAGATCCGTTTGCTTTTCTCATAGCCAAGGTATCGTGTATAAATAGATAAATCAAGTGGAAAGTACATCAGAAATTTATGTGAATGAGTGCGTGTTTTTTTTTTTTTTTTTCACACACGCACGTTAAGTTTCTTCTGTCGCCTTCGTTGACAGTAAAGGATTTTTTCACTGATTTCTGATTTGGTCTTTATACTTCAAAATTATTTTCAGCGATTTTGATTCAACTTCACTCTGCAGGTCATCTTGCACGTTTTATTGTTTTCGGGATACTATTTGAATTTAGCGCCCGTGTGTGTAAGTATGCGTGTTTTTCCTCGTTTGAATTTCGTGTGTCTGTGTGTGTGTCTTAGGTTTTTCATGTTGTTTTGTTGAGGGAAGGCTTGCATTTTTTTATAAATATTTCTTCCTGCATCATGTCATAATCTGCATTTTGGTAGATAGGCATTACTCTGAATTTACCTCCACTGCATTCATGTAATTGCTGGGAGACATATAAATTCCAGTTATTGCCTAGTTTAATGTTACTTCTGTGCAGGGCTATTCTTTTATTCAGGCCCTGTGTCACCCCCACGTATATCTTTGCGCATTCATCGCATTTTAGAATATAAATTACGTTTTTAGAGATCTGTTTTCATTTCGAATGTAGATCTGTTTCGAACTTGAAATGTTTTCCTTCTATTATTATGTCGCATACTCCACTTTATAACATATTAATATGATCAATTCTGTGAGTGAAACCTACTTCATCAGCGATCCATGAAGCAAGTTCCACTCATAGAATTGAACATTCGATCCCACTTCTGTTTTTTTTTTTTTTATCTGTAAAAAATATAGATATGGGCTCTGTAAATAAATAATCCTATTTACATCGAAGTCTCTGACTGGATAATTTTTTAATTTTAATATGATCTCCTTTGTGATTTTAGCATAAAGCCGCTTTCATTTGGGTATATATATATATATATGTGTGTGTGTGTGTGTGTGTGTGTGTGTGTGTGTGTGTGTGTGTGTGTGTGTGTGTGTGTAGAAAGTGATGTTTAGTTTCGATACATGTTGTTTTTAAAGGAAGTTAAGTGCATATACCAGCGTTGCTTAAACGTATTCTTTGTAGATCCGATTTTATTTTATGTTGACATAAAACTCCGCTTGGCAACGGCAATAGTTACCAAAAATAATAAACGCAGTTCTTAAGTTTGCGATGCGGTTTTATGACGTCACACCGCGGGATAGCGCGAAATGACAACAAAACCATGTAGTCAAATGAAATGTAATATGTTATTTCCGGTTTTAAAGTTGATTTTATTGAGTGTTGCCAAGCGGAGTTTTATGTCAACACAAAATAAAATCGTCGGTGATGGTGGATGTTATAATATTTCAGTTTAAACAACCTCTCTGAAGATGGCTCATGTGAACCGAAAGCTTAGAAGAAAATCAATAAATAATTATCCAAATGTTGGAGAATTTTTGTCTTTATTTTCAACTGAAATTAAAGCAAAAATACGACGTTTAGAACGGCTCATGATTAAACATAATAGACATTCAGTGTCTCTTATATTTAACAGTATATATATATATATATATATATATATATAGCTAATGATGCCAAGTCTGTAAACGGAGAGGATAATCAATAGTGATCTATTTAATATATAATATTAAAAAGGCAGATCTATATAGAGTGCTCAATGGATAATATCCAGAGCAATATCATATATTTTATGGTCCTAACATAATTCTAAAAAAATTGATTCCTGATTCGTACCGCTTAAATTCAGCACAGTTAAGTGAAAACATTCTCCGCATTATTTTTATTAAAGCTGTAACTCTATCTCGATATCGAGCACTTTATGGCAAAAAACCTGCGTGGTAAAATGCCTTCAACAATATATATATATATATATATATATATATATATATATAAGTAGGTATACAATAAGCATTACCCAGTACTACAAACTATATTAATATGTTTGTATTATTAATACGATTTGTTTTGTGCGCATGCTTTGTTTTTCACACACACGCGCGCGCGCGCACATACACACACACACATTTTTTATATTTATTTTTCCAACTCTTCGTTTTTTATATTCAGCTATCGTCTTATTCCTTTCCAGTTTAAACGTTTGGCATGTCTAGTCTTCTTTACCGGCAAATTCATAAATTTTTCTTTGATTCACACACACACAATTCTTTTAAAATGTGACAACCTTACACACCACTTTATTCATCTAATTTGATGGCTTTCTTTATTTTTTAAATCTAAATGGCGATCAGCTGTCTAACCGTACTGATGAGCTGTGATACAGCAAAACAGACCTGTTTGCGGATGACTATATATATATATAAGAAAAATTAAGGCAGACACGTTATTTCATGGTAAATCGAAAGTATGGCTTATTTCAGGCCAGGCGAACCATCATCAGCTTCCATCTTTATTGTACAAAGGGTTTTACACGTGTAAATTTTATTCGAGTAAAATCTTTTGTACAATAAAGACGGAAATAGTCCTACACTTTCAATTAACCACGAAATAACGTGTCTGCCTTAATTTTTCATATATTTGCTCTATATGTATTTATATACATATATATTTAGAGCTCTCTTATCTTACCACTGTATGGATTCTTCTATATCTACACCGCATGCTGATATATATATATATATATATATACAAGTAAATTAAGAAAATCACACTGCCTGACCGTGTATTAATCACCGAAACTTTCTTGGTATTGAGTTGCAGTATGCTATAATAACAATAATAATAATAATAATAATAATAATAATAATAATAATAAAGGCGATAGAAAAAACATGAAATGGAGCCATAACAACACATCACGACCTGTTTTTGGTCTTCCAGCAGACTTGGTAGGTAGGGCGACCATAGCAGAAATGGAAACATTATGAAAAATGACAACATAATAATAATAATAATAATAATAATAATAATAATAATAATAAGAAGAAGAAGAAGAAGAAGAAGAAGAAGAAGAAAAAACTACTGATGAGCTGTGATACAGCGAAACAGGATTATCTGCGGATGATTAAATATATATATATATATATATATATATATATATATATCGTCATCCGCAGACGATCCTGTTTCGCTGTAACACAGTTCATTACTAGTTATTACTATTATATATGTCGCTATATTAATGCAGCAACCGTTCAAATAAGGCATATTTGTTAAACGTTTTGCTATCAATTACGTAATTTGATAACAGTTGAAATTAACAATTTATTAAACCTGTTGCAAAAAGCTTCAAATATATACCAAATTCATTCTATTTTCTCTAGGTGCATGCATAAAGCTTCATCGCATCAGATGTACCAATGGAATACACGACTTTTCGATAGACACCTTTGTTCCATATAATATATATATATATATATATATATATATATATATATATAATTATAATTATAATTATTATTATTATTATTATTAACCAGCTATTGGTCAGAACGAAATTAGGCTATTATACAGTTGTATTAAAAGTGTTTATTTTAAACTTCCAGTCAGGCGTTCCGAAAATCCATGTTGTACGTTTGAAAAAAAACATCGTTGGAGAATCACTTGACTTTTTTTTTTTTGATCATATCACCCCGAGCAAGGCGGTAAGGCCACTGGTGTGCAGGGGGCTACGTAAGAGTGAAAAGATTAGAAAAGAGAAAGTCGGAAACCACATCCTAAACAGGGAACAAGGGATGAGCCTCTACACCTGTTCAATAGACGTGGGTGGAGTGTGAACCGGGCGATAGTATAGTCTCATAAAACCAAGGTTGAAACCAAGGTTACGTAATCTAAATGAAAAAAAATATGTGTGTGTGTATGTATGTGTGTGTGTGTGTGTGTGTGTGTGTGTGTGTTTGCGCAGTAGATTTGATATTATTAAATTTAGTATTCCGTCGAATTATATGCGTATTTCAATGTCCTCGTGAATGGTAATTTTCTTTACTGATCAAAATCTTAATTTTGCTCTTATATCTTTAGTATGAGTGTTTTTTTTTCTTCATCTGACTCCCCAGTAATACCATCAGCTATGTAATGGGGTGGGGGCGAGGGAAGCAGTCCCCCATAGAGCAAACGAATTATACATTTCCAGGGAAATGTTGGTTGTTTTTAGGACAACTTAGAAAAAGTTCATGGCAAATTCCTTCTGCGCACAGCATTTAAAATTTTCTCCTGCATCCTACAGTAAACTAAACACAATTCCTATAGAAGTGCTATGCGTGCGTGCGTAGATGTTATATATATATATATATATATATATATATATTCGTAGTTACATTATTACATCAGCAGCCCAGAGATTAAAACTCATGCATGTTATGCAACAATATCTATTTCCAATATTATGTCAATAACTGTCAATACACTTAATAAAATGGCGTATATTAATCACATATATTCAACGAATTGATATTTTCTATGTAAATTCAGTTTAATAAAGCTTTGTCAGATTGCAAACTTATAATTCCATCCTTGTATAGTGTGTGTGTGAATGCATATATGTATGTGTATGTGATGTGTGTGCTCGTCTATGTATGCGTGTGTGTGGGGGGGGGTGAAGTTCGCATAGGTATTATCTATATAGAATATATAGTGTCTATATGAAAGAGATAATTTTATTTATTGTAGCAGCAATCACATCACCGTATAGGAAAAGAATTTGGACAGTTAGGCGAGTATCCCCTCAGAATAAGCTAGAAGGAAAGAAATATTAATAGCTTCTGTTTACGACAGACACATCAAATATGGAATGAATGTTTCATCAAATGTCTCATCATTTTTAAATATAATTTATCTATTCTGTAATTTTAACAAAATAATTTAACAGATTAATTGAGCAGATTTATTTAATCGAATAATTTAATAAATTAAATGAACATATTATTTTAACAGATTACATTAATTTAACAGATTAATTTATCGATTACTTTAATAGATTAATTGAAAAGATTAATAAAACATTTTACTTTAACAGATTAATTTTGTTAACTTAATTTGTTAAATTAATGTTTATTTGATTAATTTAACAAAATAATTCAACAGATTATTTTAACAGATTAATTTAACAAATCAATTTAATATAATATAAGCTATTATATTAAATTGATTTGTTAAATTAATTTAATAGACTAATAGACTAATTTAACAGATTGATTTAACCGTTTAATTTAATAGATTAATTTAATAGATTAACTTAATAGATTAATTAATTAACATATTAATTTAACAACATAATTTAATAGATTCATTTAACAGTCTAATTCTAACACTTTAATCTAACAGATTAATGTAATAGAATAGTTTAACCGGTTAATTTAATAAATTAATTTAACAGGTTAATTCTAACAGATTAATTTAACTGATTAATTTAATAGAATAGTTTAACCAGTTAATTTAATAAATTAATTTAAAAGATTAATTTAATAGATTAATTTAACAGATAAACTTAATAGATTTTTTAATAGATTAATTTAATAAATCAAATTAATTTAATAAATTACATTAATTTAACTGATTAATTTAACAGATTAAATAATAGATTAAACGAATAGAATTATTATTCCGAAGAAAAATAATTCTGGATACGAAAATGTTAATTCAAATCAACGTGTAATCATTCTTCGTTTATAGCGGAATTTTTTAACTGTTTTTTGTTAGAATAAATATTTTAAAGAATTGAAAATAGCAAATTAATAACCACCCTTGCCCCTATAAAAAAAAAATCTTAGCTCTTTCACAAGGAATTCTTGATTTACAAAGTGTTTGTTGCTCGTTTTATTCTAATAAATACTGATTTCATCAGGAATTTGGAACTTCTGCGTCATGAAAAAATCAAGACATTATACACTGGTTCTAAATCGAATTTAATATTTGCCTTGCTTTGTTTTAACGCGAAAAATTGTTCCAAGGTACGTAAAATATAGATGTTGATTTCATATAGAAGGAATTCTGCCTTTTATCGCCTCAGTAGAGTCGCTGACTTAGCCTCAAGGTTAACATCCGTTACCTATAGACTCCGAAACGGCTGAACTGATTTTCTTGAAAATTTACACAGTTGTACTATCAGCGTCTGCGAGTGTTCTTAGCCAGGTTTTGTGTCGAGGTACCCCCGATAAATATCGAAAATCGATAATCGAAAAAATCGGTTTATAGGAGTGGTCAGATTTTAATCAAATTTGATACACTCATAGACAAAAACATAAGAAACGATATTCAGAAGTTTCAAGGTTGCAGTTCTTACAATAGTGCAGAAAAATTTCTGTCAGTTCACACACACGCACAAACAAATCGAGATATATATATCTCGATTTTCTGCACTATTGTAAGAACTGCAACCTTGAAACTTCTGAATATCGTTTCTTATGTCTTTGTCTATGAGTGTATCAATTTTTTTAAAATCGGGCCACTCCTTCTATATCCCGATTTTTTCGATTATCGATTTTCGATATTTATTGGGGGTACCTCGACACAAAAGCTAGCTAAGAACAATTGCAGACGGTTATAGTACAACTGTGTAAATTTTCAAGAAAATCGGTTCAGCTTTTTCGGGGTCTATAGGTAACGGACACACACACACAGACACACACACACACACAGACACACACACAGAGACAAAGTTCCATTTATAAATAAGTTTAGATATTGATTTTTTTTTATCGGTAAGTACTATATACAGTTATAAATTAGAAGTCTGCTATAAATAAACTTGTTCCTTGACAACTTTGTTTAATCTCCTGCGTGTGTCGTAAGCAATCAATATAGACAAGTGTTAGGGCGCTCTCCACCATTTTAATGATAAATGAACTATTCCATGCACTACAAATAGTGGTAGTGTCAAGACCTCGGTGTTGTTGGCGGCAATGTCAGTTGGCATTTGCCTCTGCAACTGCGACACTGTCAGCACTCTGCCTATGGGTAGAGGGCGTTCTCTGCTTCCGAGCAGAAAGCAATAACCCAGTCGTGGTTCCGCCAAAGGGTAGAACCACGACTGGGCAAAAATAGACAGACATTTTTTAGCCCGGCTATATGGCCGGGAATACCCACAATAAAATGACCATGTGTCACATCCAGCCTTGCGTGGGAAGGCTAGTAAATACAGTCGGCGGCAATGTCAGTTGGCATTTGCCTCTGCAACTGCGACACTGTCAGCACTCTGCCTTCGGGTAGAGGGCGCTCTCTGCTTCCGAGCAGGGAGCAATAACCCAGTCGTGGTTCCGCCGAAGGGTAGAATCGCGACTGGGCAAAAATAGACAGACATTTTTTGGCCGGGCCATATAGCCCGGAAACCCCACTTATAACTGACCATATGTCACATGTTGCCCTTAGTGGGAGGGACAATTAAATATAGTTGACAGTAATGTCACAGTAGCGATATACCAGTGCTAGAGTGATTGGAACTGTGCTAACAAGTCAGTCGCATACTTCCGGTAATCAACCGGAAGTGATTATAATCGGACTCTACATCGTACGAAGAGACGTACAATTAATACCTTGTTTCCTGTATGATTCTTAACCCCACTTTGTAAATACTATTTTCTTCCGTAATACATTCATTTAATATAATTTTCTGTTGTTCGTATTCATAACCGCACAACTCAACAAGATTTAAGCTTTTCTTGTTAGAATGTGACAAGAAACTAAAAACACAGCATAAAAATTATCTTCAGAGACGCGCACGAATGGCAACATTTTAAAACCGGCAATTGACTCTATATTAAGCTCAAAATAGATTGTTGAAAAATGATGGCAAAATTTGCAATTTACAAACATTTGTGGAAAAATCATAAAACTGATACTTGAGTCCTGGTCGAGAACGCGGAACAGATGATCAAGTTGCGACGAAGTCGGGTTCAAAATTAGTTTACCACAGGAGAACCGTATATTTCTGCGCATAATGCGACTATTAAATCTTAAAAATTACACTCCAAAATAGAGGACCGTTTAATACAGTCAGTTGAGTGCCATACGTGATAAACGCATGGGCGATCATGTCTCGAAAGAGACATGACTGACTGGACAAAAGATTATCCCGCTGTAGGTTGCCATTACTTTCTGCGGTAGATTAGTGGCCAGCCAAGGCTATAGAAGCCAATATGCTCTGTTATTTAATCCATAACTGGAGGGAAGAGACGGATTAATACCTTTCCCAAGGGTATTTGAGCGTAGTGAATGCAGGGAATTAAACTGGATATCGAACTCGGCTCTCCGATTTCTCGTTCCGAGCCGATATCCATTGCACCACAACGTAGATCGTATAATTCTGTCTCGTATTGGCACTGGTAATTAGACTGGTATGCTTAAACAATGGATCGCGGTAGGCTAACAACAGTATGGTAACTACTAATGTCAATATTTCTAGGTGAAACAATTCACAATATAATGCTGCACTACATTTATAAATGTAATAAAACTACTTTATTCTGAACTAGCAGTATAGCCCGGTGTTGCTCGGGTGTAATGAAAGCTTTAAAACTAATCCATAGTCCTGGAGCTGAGGCTCTTTGGACGTTGGCACGAAAAACGTAGGTTGTTGAAAGGTTGATCTCGAAGCCGTAGAATTTACTAAAATGAATGGATGTAAATCAAATTTTGATTTCCGGTATCGATGTCAAATAAGTTTTCCGTCGCAAAATGAATTTTGAAGGCTAAATAAGTCTTCTGAGTAAATGGTATCATAGCGGAGACTAAGAACTACAATTATACCTATTTAGTGCAAAACCCGAAGCAAAAACTAAAATAAAAGGGTTAAATATCGGTTTTTGATCAGATTCGATAGAATATCGGGTTATCGATTTCTGATATCGTGGGAAAAGAGTCGTCTGAGATCTACTAATGTTTGAGACTAAAAACTATGATTTTACCAAGGTAGAGCAAATTCTTCAGCAAGAACCACGATAAAAGGGCTGAATTCCTGATCTTGATCAGACTTGATTGAATACCGGGGTATCGATTTCCTATATCGTGGGGTGGTTGGAAATCGAAAAATATAGGTAGCCTGACCGGAAGCCTAAAGAATATTTGTATGATGTTTGATGAGAATCGGATAAAAATTGTGGATTTGTATAAAGGACATATGGACTGCCACACACAAACATCTTGCCTTCTATATATATATATATATATATATATATATATATATATATATATATATATATATATATATTTCACATTGAAATGTAGTATTTAACACAATAATTTGGAAAAGTTCCGCTGGGCAACATGCAAAAGATACAAATGTAAAGTATGTTTTGTATGAAAGCTATGGCGCGTTCATAAGAATTATTTCTCATTGTGGTGTTAAATAATATGAAATTTATATTTTGAATTTAAAATCCATTATCATTGTGGTGTTAAATGATATAGAATCTATATTTTGAATTAAGCTTCATTTTCATTGTTGAGTTATATTATATATAACATATATTTTTAATTAAAATTCATTATTACTTCGGTGTTAAATAATATAAAATCTATATTTTAATTTAAAATCCATTATCATTGTAGTGTTAAATGATATAGAATCTATATTTTTAATTAAGCTTCATTTTCATTGTTGAGTTATATTATATATAACATATATTTTTAATTAAAATTCATTATTATTTCGGTGTTAAATAATATAAAATCTATATTTTAATTTAAAATCCATTATCATTGTGGTGTTAAATAAAACAAAATCTATATTTTTAATTAAAATTCATTATCATTTTGGTGTTAAATAAAATAATATATATATTTGTAATTAAAATTCATTATCATTGTCGTGTGAAATAATATGAAATCTAGTTTTTTAAATTCATTATCTTTGCGGTGTTAAGTTATATGAAATCTATAATTTTAATTAAAATTCATTATCATTGTGGTGTTAAATAATATAAAATCTATATTTTTAATTAAAATTCACAATCATTTTAGTGTAAAATAATATAAAATCTACATTTTTCATTAAAATTTAGTATTATTGTGGTGTTAAATAATAAGAAATGAATATTTCTAATAAAAATTCATTTTCATTGGGGTGTTAAATAATATAAAATCTATTTTTAATTTTAATTTTATAACCATTTTGGTGTTAAATAATATAAATTCTATATGTTTAATTAAAATTTATAATCATTTTGGTGTTAAATAATATAAAATATATATTTTTAATTAAAATTTATAATCATTTTGGTCTTAAATAATATAAAATCTATATTTTTAATTAAAATTCATAATCATTTTGGTGTTATATAATAAAAAATTTATATTTTTCATTACAATTCATTATTATTCTGGTGTTAAATTATTAAAAATCTATATTTTTAATTAAGATTCATTTTCATTGTGGCCTTAAATAATAAGAAATCTATATTTTTAATTAAAATTCATTTTCATTGTGGTGTTAAATAATAAGAAATGTATATTTTTTATTAAAATCTATATCCATTGTGATGATAAATAATATAAAATATATATTTTTAATTAAAATTCATAATCATTTTTGTGTTAAATAATATAAAATCTATATCTTTCATTAAAATTCATAATCATTATTCATTTGGGGTTAAATAAAATAATATATATATTTTTAATTAAAATTCATTATCATTTCCGTGTGAAATAGTATGAAATCTATTTTTTTAATTCTTTGTGGTGTTAACTTATATGAAATCTATAATTTTAATTAAAATTCATTATCATTGTGGTGTTAAATAATATAAAATCTCTTTTTTTAATTAAAATTTATAATCATATTATTGTAAAATAATATAAAATCTATATTTTTCATTAAAATTCATATACATTTTGTTGTTAAATAATATAAAATCTATATTTTTAATTATAATTCATAATCGTTTTGCTATTAAATAATATAAAATCTCTATTTTTAATTAAAATTCATAATCATTTTAGTGTAAAATAATATAAAGTTTATATTTTTCATTAAAATTTAATATTATTGTAGTGTTAAATAATATAAAATCTATATTTTTATTTATAATTCATTATCATTGTGGTGTTAAATAAGAAATGTATATTTTTATTAAAATCTTTTTTCATTTTAGTGTTAAATAATATAAAATCTATACTTTTAATTATAATTCATAATAATTTTGGTGTTAAATAATATAAAATCTATATCTTTCATTAAAATTCATTATCATTGTGGTGTTAAATAATAAAAAATTTACATTTTTAATTAAAATTCATTAACATTGTGTTATTAAATAATATTTACTCTATATTTTTAATTAAAATTCATAATCATTTTGTTGTTAAATAATATAAAATCTATATTTTTCATTAAAATTCATTATCAATGTTGTCCGAAATAATATGAAATCTATATTTTTAATTCATTATCATTGTGGTGTTAAATTATATGAAATCTATAATTTTTATTAAAATTCATTCTCATTCTGGTGTTAAATAATATAAAATCTTTATTTTTAATTAAAATTTATTATCATTGTGGTGTTAAATTATATGAAATCTATAATTTTTATTAAAATTCATTCTCATTCTGGTGTTAAATAATATAAAATCTTTATTTTTAATTAAAATTTATTATCATTGTGGTGTTAAATAATATGAAATCTATACCTTAATTTAAAATTCATTTTCATTGTGGTGTTAAATTATATGAATTTTTTTTATTTTTATTAAAATTCATTAGCATTGTGATATTAAATAATATAAAATCTATATTTTTAATTAAAATTCATTATCATTTTCGTGTTAAATAACAACATTTAGTATAACGTTCAAATTTTATTTTTTTCAATAACAAATTTTTTGCGGTGCTAGTAAATCATTTAAGGTATCATAAAATCATCATTTCTTATTCAGTCAGTCAGTTAATTGCCCTACATGATACACTCTTGGGTGGTTATGTCTCTTTAGAGATATGACTGACTGGGCATAAAATCTTCCCACAGAAAGTTGCCATAACTTTCTGTAGTAGACTGGTTGCTATTCAAGGCCACAAAAGCTAACCTGTTCTGCTATTCAATCCTCAGTTGGAGGAAGAATAGAAAGATTAATATCTTTCACAAGATTTTAAAACTAAAGCAGAATTACCATTTATAATCCCTTTTGAACATTCTTAAGTCTACCATTTTTCTGTGCATTGAATATTGTTGCCATATCTATTTATCTCGAGGTAAGTGAATGCAAAGAATTCAACTGGAATTCGAACTCTGCTCTTCGATTTCTCGTTCCGAGCCGATGTCCACAGCACCACAACGCACATCTGCTATTCTTCATTACAGAAAAAAAAAGACACCTACATACATAATCAAAACCCGTCAAAATAACTATGATAATCGCCATCTGATGCAAAAAGCCCATCATAAACATCGTCATTTACAGTTCCGTCCATGGGTCCGAGTTAGCTGTCTTATACTACAAATATCAGATAAAACCACGAAAATTTGCCTATATTTGGGATTTCGTCTTATATATTCTTTCTTTTAATCATTTCACCCCAAGCAAGACGGGTCGGTCACTAGTGAGCAGGGGGTTACAGTGAGAGAAAAAAATTGCTACAATGGTTATTGAAGAGACGATAAAAGATAAACGGGATTCAAGAAGATAGATGGCAATTAACGTTTAAAAAAGAAGGGGCGGTTACATTTAACTATTTCAACAGTAAAAGGGTGGGACCTAGTTGTCAATCTATTTGCACGCTTAAATTCACGTAGACGGGGCACCAGGGAAAAAAGCTCATCTGAGCAGTTGTCATTAAAATATTTGTAGAAAAATCACAGGGAAGCTACGTCACGTCAATGAGAAACTGACTGGAGTCGAGATGCCAAGTCAGGACCGATTACATTGCAGATCCTTCTTTGGATTTTGTCGAAAACCTCGAGATGAATAGATATGGCAACAATATTCAATGCACAGACAAATGGTAGATTTACGAATGTGCAGGAGGGATTATACGTGGAAATATATGTTAATTATGTTTTAGTTTTAAAATCTTGTTACAGACTAAAATCATTAAGCAGTTTTTTGTTTTGTTTTTTTTGTTTTTGTTTTTGTTTTTTTTTATTTGTCACGCTTATATTTCTCTGATTCGAAAGCAGCGGACGGCAAGATAACTATTCACTTATGAATGGTGGTAACTTGGATGATGGCAGACGTTACTTTGAAGACCTGCACAAAAAGTGAGAATATGTCGATTTAAAAAAAAAAGAATTATAATTACAGACAGCACAAACACAAAGATCATGAACCGATAGACAGAGAGAACAACGTTGCATTTAGGCCAAAGTTTCTTTTTTTTTTCCACATCTTTTTACTATTATTTTTTAGTTAAGAAAAGTGAAAAAACCAAGATACGAAAACTGATCTCACGCAAGCAGGCAAATGAGCACGCATGCTCATATGCATGCGCGAACGCACATACATACATACGCGTATGCAGTATATATTACACTTAGTTGGAGATGCAAATACACGTAAGCAAACGTACACACACACACACACACACACACACACACACACACTAGTAGAGAATACAAGTATAACAGTCTCATCTACACACACACACACACACACACACACACACACACACACACACACACACAAAACAGAATTAAAATAATGGAACCCACCAAGCCACACGAGCTGGAGAACCCAGTTATGACTGCCAGATAATTTCTGTGACCACATCACCCCTTATATCTGGCCACCTAACTCTCCAGACTGCAAACCCCTTGATTATTATATGTGGGGTGCAGTTGAGTGAGAGACAAACAAAACTCCTTGTAACGCCAAAGATAAACTGATGGGAAGAATTATGGCAGCATTTACTAACTTAAACAAGGAGACCGTCCAGAAGAGATGCAGAGGATTCTGAACTTGCCTGGAGGCCGTGATTAATGCTAATGGCGATTTTATTAAATAAATTAGTATTTTCAGATAATTTTATGTAATTTTGGTTAATAAATATGTTAAAATAAGATATTAGTGATATTTTCATTTTTGCGTAATTTAGATCATTCATTTATTGCACCCTTTATATATATATATATATATATATATATATATATATATATATATATTAATATATATATATATATATGCCTATATATATAGATAGATAGATAACTATATATATATATATATATATATAAATATATAGTCATATATATATATATATATATATATATATATAAATATATATATATATATATATATATATATATATATATATATAGTCATCCGCAGACAGATCTGTTTCGCTGTATCACAGCTCATCAGTACGGTTAGACAGCTAATTGCTTTTTACCCAGGATTGGAACCCGACCGAATTGGCGTCAGTCGGCGATTCTACCTCTGAGCTACGGGCGCTCGGTAGAAGGAGGCATACTTTTTAGCGTGTATATTATCATTATACACGCCCAATAGCTGAGAGTGTTCTAATTCATTGCTGAATGAACGATGCGTAGATGCCAGAGTAGCTACTGTTTTTAAAAGCTGAAACCAGAGTAGCGGAAATGGTTAGTATTCCTAATATTTTAATTATTAACTATCGCTACAATTTCAATTTTCTTAACTATGTATTAAGCACATTTTTTAAATATAACCGTTTCCTTCACTAGATAAATACTGTCTATCAAAAGACTTGATATATATATTATGCTCTCATTACGATTGAGCTCTCTAGAGAATAAAATTATAAAAACAGTATCCACTTCTGCGATATATGTATTACTCTTCAGAAATGAATTGAGTTCTTTCGGTGACTGGCGTGTGTATATACAGCTTATATATAACACATTAAAATTTCCCTTCCCTGATTCCATGCGCCTATGGCTTAGTGGTTAGCGACTCCGACTGACACTAAATTGGTCGAGCTTCGATCCCGGCCAGAAGCAAGTAGATGTGTCTAGCCACACTCATGTGCGAAACAGGCTTGTATGTGGATGACTCCTATATATATATAGGAAAGAATATTAAAACGTTTTGAGTTTAAAAATGTGTTTTTTTGACAGTATTTGTTTATTTCTACTATTATATTTTATATTTCAGACCGCTCTCGGTCCTTCATCAGAAACAAACTTTTTTTAAACTCAAAACGTTTTAATATTCTTTCCTATACATATTAAGACAGTATACGTGGATCATCACTATGCTATATATATATATATATATATATATATATATATATATATATATATATATATATACTTCATCTTCCACTTCACAAAATCAGTATTTCAATCATTAAACTTTCGCTTGAGGAGGGTAAAAAGAAATAGTATATGAAAGTATTTACCAAGTTTTAATTGGCCCGAGAACTTTTCTCTTACCTATCTCTCACTCTCTCGCTCTCTCTATCTATCTATATATTAATAAATATGCATATCATCTTACGTAGGATGACTCGGATCTTAATGCATTACACAATCATCTGATGCATATTACGAACTGACCAGATTTGAATTTAAGTTCATTCGGTGTTCGTGGAAGTTAAATCTTACAATGAGGGTAGCATTTTTCAATTTATCAAGGGTATCATATTAAAAGCCATAATTATATGAAGAGAAAAATGAAGACACACACACACGCACACACACATATATATATATTGTTTGAACATTATTTTTAATCGATATATATATATATATATCTATATATATATCTATATATATATATATATATATATATATATATATATATATATGAATTATTTTTTAATCGGAGATTATTTCTTAAAAAAATATAATTTTAATGGGTACACGTGTTTGAGTTATCCCTAATTTTTATTATCATTTTAGTAAGACTTCTCGATCTAGGCCGGCTGACATGAATTTCACTGTTTATGAAAATGAAAAAGCAGTTGACAACTCAAACACATATACCCATTAAATTAACATTCATAACGTAATAAGAAATATATATATGACCCACGACATACCGGATTTATACTTGCTGAAGATCTAAACTATATAAAACTTAAAAACCTCTTGTTAAAAATTACGCTTTTTTCCATCAAAAATGTTTTATTTTTATTTTTTTCAGGCTGCTACAGTTTGTGAAATCATCTGCATTTTTAGTTAACACTCCGAACAACCGTGTAAGTAATTCCCTGAACATTGTATTGAGCTTTTGTAGAAGCCCATCTGATTGGTCGGTGTCCAAACGCCCATTTGCTACGCCATTTGTTTGCAACATAATTGTCCCAATGCTTTAACCCATGCTTTTAAAAGTTGCAGTACTTACCACTATGACATTGCAACGACAAAACTTATTCCTGCTGTAACACATTTATCAATTTCAATAAATATTAACATAATTTTGTAAGACTTTAAATCCTTACTCCAGTTTCTTCTTCTTTTTTTAAACTTTGATGCATAGAATGTTATTGTTATGAGGATGCATTTATATACAAATATAATAATAATAATGTCTAAAAAGTTGTAGTAAGGGATTCTATTGAGTCTTACGTGTTATTCTCATGAAGTAGTCGTAAAAATAAGGAAACTAGAAATGGAACATGTGGAATGTACATTCTAGGGTACATCGAGAAAATTCCAGTAAAATCGAAAGAATTTGAAAGGTTCTAGAAATATGCAAATTAGGAGTTAGCTACTATAAAAATAGGTTTTGGGCAGAGAGCATTTAGTTGTTAACAGGATGTGCTGACATTATCAACTCCAGCTTTGATTCAAGAATTTATATCCAGTCGAAAGAATCTCTGAGAAGTCGTCGACCGACTAAAGCCTAAAAGAATTGTTAACAGGATGTGCTGACATTATCAACTCCGGCTTTGATTCAAGGATTTATATTTAGCCGAAAGAATCTCTAAAAAGCTGCCGACCAACTAAAACCTGAAAGAGAACCTCATGGAACTAAATGGGTAAATGCATATTTTTAACTCTTTCATTAACCAAACTAATAATTATTCTTTATATACTTATTTAAGGATTTTCAAAAAGTATAACAACTTCTTCGCCAACTTAATTGGTTGAAAATATTTGACACCTTACCTTCCCCTTCTTTCCTCGTAACACTCGCCAGTAGTAGACTCTATGTTTCTTGTTTGGAATGCAACAAAAATTGTACATTTGAAAATATTTTATTTGGTGTGTTTTTGTAAATTAAATATTTGCCTGTGATTTATCTCTGAGTTTTGGTCAATCATTTTTTTTTCTTTTGTTACACTTAACACGTAACAAAATTGGGGGCTTGTCCGGGATTAAAACGTAACAGTTAGCAAAAAGAGGAATACAAATGCAGCAAGTCGCGTATTTGTGTTTTATATTATTACGCAAAGGCGTTCGATAAAGTACGATCTGTTAGAAATAGTCAGCAAAAGAGATGTATTTGGGAAGGATAAAGAAATAATTAAAAATCAATATTGGCAAAAAACTGCCTGCGTGTGGATAGAAAATGAATTCAGTAGATGATTGCCCGAAGCGTGTATCACGTATGGCACTTAACTGACTTTTTAAAAATCTCACACAGCTCTTGTTTACAGTGCTGACCACACACCAAAAACCATGCAAGAAGTCAAATGTCAAAATGTTATTAGTCAAAATTTTGTTAGTCAATGCCAAGTCGGTGTTACTCATGACCAGTCGTTCTCTTTTCCAATCTTTTCACTCTTTTCTTTTTTTTTTTTTCAATTGGAGTAGATAGACTGAACTATCGCCCGGTTCACACTCCACCCACGTCTATTGGACAGGTGTAGAGGCTCATCCCTTATTCCCTGTTTAGGATGTGGTTTCCGGCTTTCTCTTTTCCAATCTTTTCACTTTTCTTTTTTGTTTTTTTGTTTTTTTAATTGGAGCAGATAGACTGAACTATCGCCCGGTTCACATTCCACCCACGTCTATTGAACAGGTGTAGAAGCTCATCCCGTGTTCCCTGTTTCGGACGTGGTTTCCGGCTTTCTCTTTTCCAATCTATTCACTCTTACGTAACCCCCTGCACACCAGTGGCCTTACCGCGTTCTCGGGGTGATATGATTAAAAAAAAAAAAATACAAAAATAGAAAGGACAAGTATGTGTCTTCTCACCGGACTTATTCCTCCTCTACAGCGACAATTCTGAGAAAATTAGAAATCCTATCAGGATTCATAATTAGCGGGCACAGTCTTCACAATCTAAGATGTGTAGATGACACAGCGTTGATAGAAGATAGGAAAAAGTAAACCACAAAAGCTCCTACGGAAGGTAGTGAAGGAAAGCGAGAAGAAAGGACTAAGCATTAGCTATAAGAAGACAGAATGTATGGTTGTTAGCAAAAGGATGAGCCCAAAATGCAAATTACAAATCGGAGATACCAAAATCAAACAAATGCAAATGACTAGGCAAATTTTCTCGCAGTAGATTGCCATTACTTCCTGTAGCAGATTCTTTGCCAATATTTAACCCATAGCTGGAGGGAGAAGCGAGAAATTCATACCTTTTCCAACTGTAGTTGCACGTATATGACTGCAACTGGAATTCGAACTCGGCTCTCCTATTTCTCGTTCAGAGCCGATATCCACTGCACAACAAGGCACATCCTAAAAGAAAAGAGTACTGACCTATTACGTGATGACTGTCCTCCTGCATGGCAGTGAATGCTGGACAGTCTCGTCAATATCCTTTCGATCCATGACTGGTTAGGCAGAAGATTTTTCTACCGTAGGTTGCTGCTTCTTTCTGCGATAGATTGGTTGCCAACAAATGCTATAAGGCCCTGTCTGTCCTGATATTCACCCTATAGTTGGTGTGTGGAATAAGTAATAGATTCATGCCTTTCTGTTATGGATCTTCGTCACCAGTTTGTTGTGGAGTTGTTGTGGCGAAACTTCTCAGCAAAGTTGTAGTGACCGGTTTGGTCAGAAGTAAGACACGGAATACAGAAGGTAGGTTCAAAACAGTGTATTAGTATAACAAGAACGATATATACGAAGGAAGTGTTAATAATTAAGTAAATAGAAATAAGTCCGAACGGTATAGTTACGCTGCTTATTACCTGAGTAATAAACTGCCAGAAAACCGAATGCATGATCATCAGTAAAAAGGACAGCCCAATATGCCAAATACAAAATCAAGCCGGTACAAAAATCTAAATACCTGGGAAGTGTTATAACAGAAGACGGAACGTGCGGCACAGAGAAACGAAGGCGAATTGGCAGGGCGAAGGAAGCATTAAGAAACAGGACAATTTCGCTAGATACAAGGAAGAGAGTACTGGATTGCTACGTGCTGTCCATCCTTCAATATGGCAGTGAATGCTGGACAATATCATCAAAGATTAAGGAAAACCTTGAAGCAACTGAAATGTGTTTCTACAGAAGGATGCTGCGGATATCATGGGTCGAGCATGTGAGCAATTATGAGGTTTTGGAAAGGATGGAAACGAAAAGGAAATCAATATTGAGCATCAGGAAGAGACAGCTGGAGTTCCTGGGACATGCAATGAGGAAGGAGGGCTTGGAGAACATGATACTAACAGGCCAGATAGAGGGGAAAAGAGACAGGGGAAAGCAACAGATAACATATTTGAAGGACCTAAATCAGGTGGATGATGAAACGAGGGTTGCGTGGTGTAACAGGAGAAGGCGATAGGGAGACGTGGAAAGCCATGATCGCCTACGTCCTCAAGGGATAATGCACACAGAAGAATAAAAAGATACTTTATATCAGGAACAAAACATTAATAATTCTATGGCACATAATGAGGAGGAAGGGCTTGGAAAATCTGATACTCAAAGGATAGACTGAAGGCAAGAGTAAAGGGGGTGGTGGAACAAGGTTCAGGAGAGATAACACATAGACAAAATTTATTAAGAGTAACAAAGGACAGGAAGTTATGGAGAGCTATGATCGAATTCGTTCTGAGAGGGATACAGTGCAGAAAGAAGAATTATATCAAAGGGCTTTCCCACTCACTCTGTTACTCCTTCGAACACCATTCGGATATGTCAGTGACGAAACATTTCCATTGGCAAGATGGTGCTGAAGCAGAATGCTATCGGAAGAGAATTCTTGTTTCTTTGAAGTTATTTCGTGTCAGGTGACATTGAGCAATCTCAGTCGAAATTCGGAAAAAAAATTCTTTGACTCCCTTCTTTGACTTCCTTTAACGGGACACAAATTTTTGGAAAACCATATGATGCTTTATTCTCTGACGGAATAATTTCGGGAATTGAGTGAAATGCTCAATAAAATTTAAAAGAAAAAGAAAATGCTCCCAGTGAAGCATAGGCCATCGAAGAGAGGGTCGTCGATGCTTCTCTAACTTTTTTTACCGAGAGGGGTGTTGACTTTACGCAAACCCCTTTATCCTCTGGGTGAGGTAGACTGATTGCCAACCAACTCTATAAGAGCCAATTACTTTTGCTATTTAACCCACGGCTGGAGGGAAAAGAGATGGATTAACACCTTTCCCAAGTGAATGCAACTGGAATTAGAATTCGATTCTTCGATTTCTTATTCTGAGCTGATATAGATGGCACCACAACGCACATCTGAAATTCTTACTGATTTTCGGATATCACTGGCTAATTTGAGAGATCTACAGATTTACAAAGGTCGGTTTCTGTTTGAGTTTGTTTCGCGTCACATCAACACCTATGGGTTATTTAATGCCAAAATCTAAATAAATTTGAACCCAATTTTATAGCTTGAACTATATATAACTACTAGCAGTATAACCCGGCGTTGCTCGGGTGTAATGAAAGCTTTAAAACTAATCCATGGTCCTGGAGCTCAGACTCTTTGGACGTTGGCACGAAAGACTAAAAAGCAATAGTTGTTTCTAGTCAAAGCAAAACTGTAGATTGAAAAAAAAAAATGAATGGATGTAAGTCAAATTTTGATTTCCGGTATCGATGTTTTCGTCTCAAACTTTAATTTTGAAGGCTAAATAAGTCCTCTGAGTAAATGGTATCATGGCTTAAACTAAGAACTATAATTATACCTACTTAGAGCAAAACCCGAAGTAAAAGCCAAAATATAAGGGCTGAAAACCTGATTTTTCTCAGACCCGATAGGATATCGTGGTATCAGTTTCCAATATCGGAGTCAAATAAGTCATGAAAGAATAAACTGAGTAACTCCATGAAAACTTATCTTGCCCATCGGGATTAAAATTGGAGAAAATGAGATATATTGATGGCTGAATATCGGTTCCTGGTCAGATTCGATAGAATATCGGGAGTATCGATTTCCGATATCGAGGGAAATGAGTCGTCTGAGATCTACTAATGTTTGAGACTAAAAACTATAATTTTACCAAGCTAAAGGAAATTCTGCAGCAAGAACCACGGTAAAAGGGCTGAAATGTTGATCGGATATCAGGGTATCGATTTCCAATATCGGGGGGAAATCGAAAAAATAAGTCGCCCATGACCTGACTGGAAGGCTAAAAAATATTTCTGTGAAGTTTGGTGAGAATTTGATAAAAATTGTGGATTTGTATAATGGACATACAGACAGACAGACAGACACACACGCACACACAAACATCTTGCCTTTTATATATAGAGTATATTGAATTCAGTTGTATGCCTTCAACTAGAGATAAAATGTATTGCTGGTTATTTTGCTTTAAAAATGTTCATTTTACTATATGTATTGTTGTTAATTCTTTTTATATGAAAATGTATTACGAGCATTTTTCATAAAAAATGTATTTTATACTTTCATAGTATAGTGTTTGGTAGTTTACTATTTGCACATGTCTGAGACAGTAGCAGGTGTTGTAATTAAAATTGTTTTCTTTTTTTTCAATTCAATTTTTAAAAAAATTAATCCCAGTATAATTTATAAATACGCCAACAACCAGATATGTTTATTAAAATTTAAATTATGTAAAGGTCAGTTTATACGCAGTGTCTGAAAATTTGTAAATGAAACCCCGAATCGTGCTACTAGCGAGAAATAATATGTCTATTTATTAGAATATACTTAATAGTTCTGTTGTATTATATCGAGCAGTTTTATTAAAACCATTAGTATATGTACAATATTTAAATTTAATTATATTATGCTCTACAATATTTGTTGTATTGAGTACTTTTTAAAAAAATTAAATATCGGAGAACTCGGAATTGTAATACTGTTGGTTCTCTTAACCTGGATTTATACAGGGCCGTAGCTGATGCTAAAAAAACACCAGGCAAGGAGAAAATTGCCCGGATTTATTAGGTGATAATGTGATGACGTCATCAGTGTCATCCGTTTCCAGAAACTATGATTTTTGCGGATTTTTTCGGCTATTCCAATGGAAATTAGGTACAGAACGTGAACGAAAGCAGGAAATCGTGTTCGGACTTTCTGAGTATAACCAGTCTTGTTTCCCAAAATTAATAAATAAACAGATTTTTACTGCGTTCATTCGGATGTTTTGTTCGTTTTTCTTTCTTTCTTTCTTTCTTTCTTTCTTTCTTCGTAAATTGTTTAGTTTGATTTCTGACGAAGACATTTTTCCTTGCCCGGATTTTCACTATGATTGAACGGATCGGCGCGGACCCGTGCCCGGTGTGCCCGGTAGTCAGATACGGCCATATATATATATATATATATATATATATATATATATATATATATATATATACTACCGACCATAATTATAAGGCCACCCCAGTGTTTAAAAAAATGATGTATTTCATACTATTTTTTAGTATTTATTGCCAAGTGAATAATTGTAAATGAAAATAGAATGGTTCTTTTGTTAATATTGCACAATAACATGTGATCAAATGAATTTATAAATATTTAATAATTACCTATACTGCAGTTTCATCAATGAAAGAATGAAGAAAATTTAGGATGATTCGGATGAGTTCATCTTTGCTTCTTGCCTTGTAAAATTTTGCAAAGTAATAAGGAACCATTCTATTTTCATTTGGCAATAAATACTAAAAATAGTATGAAATACAACATTTCTTTAAAAAAAACTGGGGTGGCCTAATAATTATGGCCGGTAGTGTATATCCAGATGAATTGAAATATATATAAAGGAAAACTCAACACATCATTTAAATGTTATAAATTATAATTCATTTTTAAGAAATTAGTTCATTTTTTTAGACCGCACTATATTCGTTCCATTCGGTTCAAATATTTTTAGTAGAAATATTTTCCAGGAATAAATATTTCTTTTAAAAGAAAATGGAAATTAAGTAGCATAATCCAGAATAAAAATGTTTGCCTTATCTCGGATAGGAATCTTTATGGCCAGACGAGAAAGTTCACTGAGTGGAAAGAGTGACCATAGAACCATTACACGCCCACTCACAAACACATGAATACGTATACACATATAATCCGACCTATGAACATACTTACGCATATACACGTATATCTACATACACATATGTCCATACTTACATATATATACATACTAATGCATCTATGCGTACACCTAAATATACGTACATCCATCAATATCCACATATAAATACTGTACCCGAACACTCACATACATATTGATGAAGACCAAACATGTTAGTATGCTTACGTAAATGTGTTAGTATTAAATATACACGTATGCTAACAAACCGCATATATACCCAGAAAATACGCATATATTTACATACATACACATACACACGCACACACATATTCCGCATACATGTGTGTGTGTGTGTGTGTGTGTGTGTGTGTGTGTGTGTGTGTGTGTGTGTGTGTGTGTGTGTGTGAACTCGATAAACTGGCAGAAATTCATGCCTTGTCTGGCGCTGAAAATATACCAGAATTTATCCAACAAAATCATGCAGTTGTTGAATAAAACAAGAACAAAGGAAGAACACCTGTTTATCCGTCACCATCATCCTGTACGTCATCTTATTCGTGATGTCAAATAATACAATAAAAATTAAACAGACAGACCTTGTCGGTTAAATTTAAGAAGACTGGTTTATATATATATATATATATATATATATAATCTAAACTTATTTATAAATGGAACTTTGTGTGTATGTGTATGTGTGTGTGTGTGTGTGTGTGTGTGTGTGTGTGTGTGTGAGTTCGTTACCTATAGACTCCGAAACGGCTGAACCGATTTTCTTTAAAATTTACACAGTTGTACTATAAGCGTCTGCGAGTGTTCTTAGCTAGGTTTTGTTTCGAGGTACCCTCGATAAATATCGAAAATCGAAAAAATCGGGTTATAGAAGGAGTGGTCCGATTTTAATCAAATTTGATACACTCATAGACAAAGACATAAAAAAAGATATTCAGAAGTTTCAAGGTTGCGGTTCTTACAATAGTGCAGAAAATCGATAATATATATATATAAGGCAAGATGTTTGTGTGTGTGTCTGTTTATCTGTCTGTATGTCCTTAATACAAATCCACAAATTTTATCCGATTTTCACCAAACTTCACACAAATATTCTTTAGGCTGAGTCTGAGCTCCAGGACCATGGATTAGCAACCCCTGCGTGTATATATATATATATATATATATATATATATATATATATATATATATATATATTAATTGTTTAATTACTTAGTTTTTTATCATAATAAAAATAGACCAGTACACAGTTGTATTAAAAAGTGTTCAATACAATTATATTGAAGAACTTTTGAATATTCTTCATTTGTAAACGAGTTATTACGCGACCTAGGTTTCTACCACGTGGTGTCCTCAGGCGACTTACCATAACTGATTTAACCGTTTACCGTTTCTATTTTTTTTAAGAACGCTCACTTAATGGTGATGTTTTTGAACGTTCAAGTAACGGGAAATTTTTGAACGCGCAATTCTTTAAATTACAAGAAATTATAACGATTTAATTCATGGTTGTATGAATCCAATAGGTATTTTATGGTATCCTATTAGGTTCATACAACCAGTTATTGCAAATCGCCTGAAGACACCACATGGTAGAAACCTAGGTCGCGTAATAACTTGTTTACAAATGAAGAATATATATACATATATATATATATATATATATATATATATATATATATATATAGAGAGAGAGAGAGAGAGAGATAGATAGATAGATAGATAGATAGATAGATAGATAGATACGGCTTCGAGACTGCATGTCCGTGTCAGATTCTGTTTCCAGACCGAAGGAAGCCGAGTCATTTAATCTTGCTGCTGCTTATCTTCGCGTTGCTGAGACAGGTTCCTTGGCAACAGAAACAATTCATCGAGGAAGACCGAGATCCTCTCGTACGCCTGACCACGAAGAACACATTCTACAGGCTGGTGGAAATGATCCAGGTATCAGCACACGTCAAGTAACCCTAGCATGTCGTGCATCCCATAGTACCATCTGGAAGTTACTTCAAGAGCAGCTCATGCATCCATATCATTTGCAACGTGTGCAAAGTATTTCGCTCTCTGATCCCTAACCGCGGGAGAACTTTTACTGATAGTTTACTGCACAAACTGTCGATTCGTTGTTTGTCTCTTCAGTCTTGCTTGTGGATGGGACATCATTTGGAAGAGAAGGGAAAAAATATACAACTATCATTTCTAGGTGGATCGGAATCTCCATAGTACAATACAGGATAGACACTAGCATCAGTTTATGATTAATGTGTGGGCTGGAATTGTAGGTGACTGTCTGATAGGTACATATGTTCTCCCAGCACGTCTTACAGGATCTGTTTACTTTGTTTCGAACACACTTCTAGACCTGCAAGAGGATGTACCCCTGCTAATACAAAGAAGCATGTAGCACGTGCATGATTGGGCTCCATCACATTTTTTAGTCACGTTGTTTGCGATGCCCTGAGTGAAATCTACCATGAAAAATGGATAGGTAGGCAAGGACCGGTTCCATGGCCAGCACGTTTCCCCGAATTCAATCCTTTGGATTTTATCTGTGAGGCCATTCACAAAATTGGTTTACGCAGCAGACATTAATAATGAAGGGACTCTTCATCAACGTGTCATTATGGGGGTGGACCTGCAATACCATTCGATACCATGCCTAAATATTTGAAATAGTTCGCTAGTCAATGATCCGACGGGTGAATGCGTGTGTAGAACCAAACAGAGGACATGTTGAACATTTGTGAAGAGTTGCTTTGCTAATGTACAACGATGACCTTTTAGACATATATTCATATGGATATTAGCTTGTTTTAGTGTGAGGAACCCGTCTCTAAACTTTGTAAAAAATATTTTTGGGTTGTATCTTGGATTGTACATTTAACAGTATTTACAGTAAACTTCAGGCTTAATAACTAAAAAACGAACGATTAGCGGACATATGTTTGTATAAACTTTTGTCCCTGTGTTGGTGTGAGGAACCCGTTCCCAACGTTTGTAAAAGTACTTTTGATGTACCTTTTATATGTATATGTGTATGCGTGTGCATGTGTATCTGATTATATATATATATATATATATATATATATAAAGTAAAACTCAACACATCATTTCAATTGGTTCATACCCATCGAGCTCTCTATATGGATTTACCACTTAATATTTTATATTAAGGTAATCTTGTTGGATTATCCTCACATGAGCAGAGATTTGTATTTACAGAAACAACAAATTGCCTTAAACAATACTGACGTCATTGTGCGAACCTGAGGAACCTTTTGGCCAACACTTTTCATGCAAGACTCAGTCGTCATGGGCTGAGTTATATATATATATATATATATATATATATATATATATATATATATATTGCCGTAAGCACTACTGACGTCATTGTGCGAACCTGAGGAACCTTTCAGCTAACACTTTTCAAATTTCTTCGTTGGCGTTATTGTTAATAATAAAGCTAGACACAAGAAAAAATAACAAAACTTCTGGTTCTGGATCCGCTATAGGTCAGCATTTGCTCGACAGTCAAGAGTGTGCTTCTCAGTACGAGGACACGTGCTTTCTATGTCCGGCACAGTGCTCATTCAGATAATCATTTACGAGTCTTGGAAGCTATTTATATTAAGATTCATCAGCCGAGCCTGTGAAGGCAAAAAGAGCGTTTTATTCGCTCCTTACAACTATTGGAGTGTCTTCAGTTTTATCACACTTGTGGAACTGTGTATTTACACCCCCTTTTAATTATTTTGATTAAAATTTACTTTTAAACGAGCTCCACCTTTCCCCACTTTTTGTAAGTAAGCTTTTGTTGTTTTTTCTTGTGTCTAGTTTTATTATTAACAATAACGCCAACGAAGAAATTTGAAAAGTGTTAGCCGAAAGGTTCCTCAGGTTCGCACAATGACGTCAGTAGTGCTTACGGCAATATATATATATATATATATATATATATATATATATATATATATATCAGCCCATGACGACTGAGTCTTGCATGAAACGGACTGTCGCCTCTGGTTGTTGACTTCAATGTGCACTTTTATATTTACATATGCTCTATCCCTGATATTGAAGACTTTAACCCATAAATATAGCATAACACACACACACACACACACACACACACACACACACACACATATATATATATATATATATATATATATATATATATATATATATAACCTATTCCATGGAAGAAGGAAGCTAATCAGTTGAAAATATATAGCTTATGTTTTAATTTTTTCTTTTCTATTAAATATGTCTGTTCTTTCTTTTTTTCAAAGTATAATTTCAAAGTATAATTTTTTTACATTTACCTGGTCCAGGTAAATGTGAACAAATTATAATTTGAAAAAATTAAAACAAATTTGTTCACATTTACCTGATCCATGTAAATGTGAACAAATTATAATTTGAAAAAAATAAAAAAACAAACATATTTAATAAAAAATGGAAAATTAAAAAATAAACTATTTATTTTCAACTGATTGCCTTCCTTCTTTCAACTGTGCCAAATAGAAAGAAACGTTAAACCACCTTTAGCTTTGAGGACGGTCTCGCTGCGGTCTTGACGTTGGCTATCACATATACAATTGCGGGATTGCTGTTTAGTTTCCTAAACGATGTCCAGTAGTAGCAGTAGTAGTAGTAGTAATTGAAGTAGTGTAGTAGCATCCGGATCTGTAGCGCTCGTCTATGACATGTTGAGGGTGATCTGATCATGAAAATTCTCCGTAAGTCACTTCTGTCACGCCTGTCATATGGGAAGGAGCAGTGACCGGGTGGAACACGTAAGGCCACCCTTTCGTTCCAGGATTCGAGTACTGCGTTCAGTGTCTCGATGTGGGCGGTGGTATCGATGGGAAGAATTGGTGTGTCATAATTTTGGTTGCTTACTATGTGCGTTGTGGTGCATTGGATATCGGCTCGGAACGAGAAATCGGGGAGCCGAGTTCGAATTCCAGCTGAATTCATTGCCTTCACTTACGCGCAAATACCCTTTGGA
>JBBBDQ010001821.1:2147500-2180000 GCA_037127315.1 Ascarosepion bandense | reverse complement strand
ATGTTTCACTTCTTCAGAGATTTATTATGACAAATGATTTAAAATTTCTTTTAATTTTTAAAATCCAAAGAGACTGTGTTGTTTGAGGTTTTATTTCATTGGTCAGATACGTGTCACGTGCAACAAAGCAATAGATTACCATTTTTAAATGTAAGATAATCTATGCCTATTTATATGTGTGTGGTAAATATATATATATATATATATATAGAGAGAGAGAGAGAGAGAGAGAGAGAGAGAGAGAGAGTGAGTTAAATTATGTTAATGCTCAACGCCAAGCTTGTTATATTTCAGTGGTTTTACTGATAAATTGTAATTTGGTAAGCAGATATTTTATCGTAAAGTGGTCTCTCTCGCCCTCTCTCTCTCTCTCTCTCTCTCTCTCTCTGTATATATATATATATATATATATATAGAGAGAGAGAGAGAGAGAGAGAGATTTCACAGCTATGAATTATGAATTAATTAACCAAGGCGGAACGGTAGTAAACTGTGACTAGAATTAGTTAAGCATTTCTTCGCTGTTCGGGAAGTTATTAGCGTATAGACCTAATTTTGAAGCCACTTTTAAGGGGATCGCATCATACACGATACATAAGTTCAAAATTAGGTCTTCAATAGTCGCATGACACGCTAATTTATACGGTACTTGTTTGACCGCTATGAATTAGGAATCAGTCAACCAAGGCAGCAGCTTACGACCCCCACTCAATGCTATCACCGAAGTTAAGCAATCTTGAACCTGGTCTGTACCTACAGGGGTGACTGCTTGAGAAATACCACTTGTTGTAATCTTGGATGCGCAAGTGGTGTTATGATTAAAGGCTCGAAATTCTTAATCGGAAAGCCAAGTTCCAATTCTAGTATTGATTTACACGCAAACAACCTTAGCAAAGGCATGAATCCATCAGTTCTCTTCACCCACCAAATATGGGTTAATTAGTAAGACTTGTGTAACTAACTAATTATTATATTAAAAAAAAAAAGAAATTGATCAGTGATCGTACAGGGGCCGGTGTTTCAACGTTATGTAACAAGACATTTATTTATTGTCTGTAGAGACATAGTGAAGGCTCATACATTTTAGCTGAAGTTTAGAAGATTTTAAAATGGCGGCTGTGACATGTACAATCAGCCTCGTCCTGAAAGACGATCCACTCTGAATTAAGAAATTTTCAAAGAGATGATTGAATTGGATCACATAAAAAGCCAGAATCTAATTTAATGTAACATACTCAAATGTACATGAGCATTTTAAGCGAATTGAGAAATCTGACAAAGAGGGAATTGAGTAATTTTTGCTTGAGAATTGCACGCAATATTCACTATTTAAAGTACCCCGCTTAACGCAACCATCTACCTGGAGTGGCCCCCTGGCTTTGTATAGGGTGAAACCTTACTTTATATATATATATATATATATATATATATATATATATATATATAGTAGAAAATGTTTTAGATATACTATAATTTCATGGGAATATCAATTTCGTCGCCAAGGATGACCTTGCAGCTTGTCAGACTCAAATGATACAACAGTTAATCTTCAAAATATATCCACAAAAATATTATACACAGGGCTCACATGTTCATATTTAAAATAGACACTTGTAGCAGTAATTTACAAAAAAATTCGTCGCTCATTCAAAAAATCCCAAAGAGAAAAAAGAAAAAATAGTAGACACTTGATGAATAGAAAGAAGAGAAAAACGTAAGAAATAGAAACAGAAAGAAAACGAACAGTATACAAAGAAATGAATGTTAACTTCATGTATCGACGCAGCGTCTATAGCAAACCGTCTGCTTTCTTAGAAACATGACGTGGAAATTTAACATTGAAATTTAGTTTCAAATACAATGGGATATGGTAAAAAATAAATTGTAAATCATAATTTTAATACAAATTAAAAATAACTACTATTAATATTAATTTAAAAATTCAGTTAAAATAATTAAAACTTATAAAAGAAAATAGAATAAAAATTATAATTAAGTACAGGTAAAAGGAAAAGTTAGAAAAATAAACGTAAAAAAGCAAGAGAAAAAGTAAATAAATAGAATGAGAGCGAATAGTATGGATAGAAAAGAATTTAAAATAATTTAAAATAAACGTGTTAGATCGACATCAACATTGGAAAGTGAGAGAAAGAACGCGAGAGAAAGAGAGACAGAGAGACAGAGAGACACAGAGAGAGAGACAGAGAGAGAGAGAGATTGGTGCTACGTTTCTGATACAAAATCAAGTCAGTATGAACTTTTCAATGAATGTGAACTGATTGTTACGCTCTATGCTCTATGTAGTCAAGCTCTCTAAATCACGCCAGATGAAATGATGGAGTCTCCTGCAAAGGGGGACGCAGATTCGAACACTACTCGAGAGTAATAATAAAATAAACTTTTCCGTTACACCCAATGGTGTGTATGGCAGCGTTTTGGCTGTTTCCGTAACAAACTGTTTTTTTTTTTTTTGTTTTTTTTTTTGTGGGGCAGAGTTGTTAGCCCTGCGCATAACCCCCAAAACTGGAGGAAGGTGATTTTCCAAGCGTAGCTTATACGTGACACACGACCGAAAGTAAGGGGTATCCAGTGAGGATCGAACTCACTACTCAGTTATAATGATTCTAACGAAACGAGCATGCTAACCACGCCGAGGTTTACTACTGGAGACTAGATCTTCTTTATTAAGTCTCTTCAACGAGCAGACCGATTGACGTAATTCATACTGTTTTAATAACGGAACTTCTATTCAAACACGTGCATATGCATACACAAAGAATAATAAGAAATATACAATACACACCCCTATATATATATATATATATATATATATATATATGTGTGTGTGTGTATGTGTGTGTGTGTGTGTGTGTGTGTGTACTCTTCAGTAATGACTTGAGTTCTCTGGCGTGTATATACACCGCATATATATAACACGCTAAAATTTCCTCCTCTCTCCTTTCATAGCTTAGGGAGTAGGGACTCCGTCTGACACCAAATCGGCCGAGTTTCAATCCCGGTTGGAAATAAGAGGATGTCTAGCCACACTGATGTGCTGTGATACAGCGAAACAGGCTTGTATGTGGATGACTAATAAATTATGCTCTCATTACGATTGAGCTCTCTAGAGGAAAATTTTAAAAACAGTTGCCACTGCTGCGATTTACGAGTTACTCTTTAGTAATGAATTAGGTTCTCTCGGTCGCTGGTGTTCATATACACTTCATATATATATAACACGTTAAAATTTCCCCTCTCTCATTCCATGTGCCTATGGTTTAGGGAGTAGAGACTCCGATTGACACCATATCAAATGAAAATAAGTGGATGTGTCTAGCCACACTGATGAGCTACGAAACAGGGTTGTATGTGGATGACTAATATATATATATATATATATATATATATATATATATATATATTGTTTATTTAATTATTTAGACGGTTGTATAAAAAGTGTTCAATACAATTATATTGTAGAACTTTTTAATATTTTTCATTTGTAAATCGTCTGAAGACACCACGTGGTAAATCCTAGGTTGCGTAATAATTCGTTTACATATATATATATATATATATATATATATATATATATATATATATTAGTCATCTATAATTATATATATATATCATCCACATTATATATATATATATATATATATATATATTAATCATCTACATTATATATATATATTAATCATCTACATTATATATATATATATATATATATATATATTAGTCATCCACATTGTATATATATATATATATAAATGTGTGCGTGTGTGTGTGTGTGTGTAAGAAAACGATATATCAGTTATTTAATATATCAGGAATAATTTTAGGTGTTAAACAATGACAAAGTGAAAAAAAAGTTTTCCTTAGACGCTTTTTGTCTTAAAACCCATCATCGGACTAAATTGATGTTTACGAAAGAAACATAAAGCTGAAAATTTTAAATTTAATTTAAATGTTTTAAAATATATGTTTTGTTTGGGCAGTGATTTTCTTAATTTTATAAAAATACAAAGTTAGAAATGCCTTTAATATTTTTATTAAAAATATAACGTACAAAATATGATACAAAGTTCTAGTGGGATTTTCTTACAGAATTTTAATAGCGTTGGGGATAAGTGTTTCGTTAATCGTTTCATACGCAAATCTCTAATTACATCCCTTTAAAACGACGCACAAGGAAGAAATTTCCTCCTTGTGTGACGTCCTCGATATAAAACGAGAAAGGTTTCATTCAATTTACTATATGAACTCTTATATAAAAAGTTAAAAGCCATTATGCTTACATAAGAAGCCTTGTGAATCGGAGTATAACGGTTTAGTTGCCTTGTTGGGTTCATGCTAATTTTTTCTTTATGTATTTCCTTTGGTACTACCCAGTGATCTCTCCACATATGCGCGCAAACTGATATTACTAAGATATATTGTAGTTTAATATGTTAAAATTATTATTTTATTCAGACGTAGGAAGCTGAGGGCGATGTATGGTTGCAGCAGTTCTACTTCATCGAGTGAGCAAATGATTTGTACACTTTCAGAAAAAGCTAGTCATTTTTCAGGACAACTTAGAAAGTCCTCGTAGCAATTTTTATCCAGTATGTCTATGAATAAAATTCATATTTATAATACAATTAAAATAATTTCAATCATGTAACTAAGTACCCCACAAATATCCAAATCCCTGGCCTTCTCACCCCTGTTGGAGAAGCCGCTGACGTCTTTAACGGTGTATTTATACTTACCACGCTTGACCAATTGCGGATTGGTGAGACTATTTAAGCCATAGTTGAACTTTATGAATTAAGAGTTGTCATTCTCCTTGACCAGCTGCAAGTCAGAGCAGTAAGACTCAGTGAGTCCATAGCTCAGTGTTATAAATGGCATTTGCATGTAAACGAATGTAATGAACCTAACTGGAATTTGAACTCGGCTCTCCGATTCTTCAATCCAAGCCGATATAAATTACTGCACTGTGTCCCAGTATAGTTCCATGTGGCCCCTTTAGGTATTTAAGAAACGCAAATGAGCTGGAGCAAATGGGTGTGTTCAGAAACTAACAACCATTCTGTCGATGGAAAATCACATTTGCGGTGTTGTTTCAAGTCGAAACAACTCTGATGGTGATACAATTGAAGATTTAATCACCAAGCTGGAATGCAAATTATTGATGAAATAATACATCACTCAATAAATCCCGGGCCTAACAAAATCGAATGCGATGATTTTTATTGCTCATCTTAACATCCTTGACGATGTGGATGTGGTCATTCTTTTCTCGGGTTAAATATAAATTTCAGTGATTTGTGGTCCGATTTTAATAAGTATTCTTTCCCTATCAAAAAGTTTCAAGCCCTTTCCAGGCTCCACACAATTGCTAGCGCTTCTTTTTCAATATTTGAACAGTTAGTTTCTGTTGACTTTAACCTTCTTGATTGTATATAATTAAGTGTTCTTCTAGCGATAAAACAACAGCATTCCCCTTTTCAATTGCGTCAGTGATTAACGTTAACACATCACTCAATAAATCCCGGGCCTAACTCATAAAACAACAACTTTTAGGCAAAATTCAACTTTATTCATCAACATAGTCTTCTTCTAGGGTGATACACTGATCCCAATGCTTCTCTAACAATTCAATGTCTTTTTTGTAGAACGATTTGTCTTCGACCTCAAAATACGCCTCAGTTTGCGATATCACTTCATCATTGGAGCCAAATCTTTTTTTATGGAGCATTCCTTTGAGGTCTGCAAACAGCCAGTAGTCGCTGAGAGTCAGATGTAGAGAATAGGGAGGATGCGGAAGCAATTCAAAGTGTAATTCATATAGCTTTGCCTTCGTTGCGATCGACCTGTGACACGGTGCGTTGTCTTGGTGAAAAATTACTTTTTCTTCTTCATTTGAGGCCGTTTTTTAGCTATTTCTTATTTCAAACGTACTAATAATGCTATATAATGTTCGCTATTGATGGTTCTTCCTTTCTCAAGGTAATCGATGAAAACATACTTTGGGAATCTCAAAATACAGAGGCCAAAACCTTGCCTGCTGATGTTTGCGTTTTTGGTTGCTTTGAACAGCTTTCACCTGCTGCTGTCGACTCAGCTGACTGCCGATTTGATTCCAGAGTGAAGTGGCGGATCCATGTTTCATCTATTGTCACATATTTACACAAAAACTCCTTGTTGCGTTGAAACAGTTGCAAACACCGCTCTGAATCGTCGAGGCTTTACTGTTTTTCATCGACTGTGAGCAACCGCGGCACCCACTTTGAACACAGTTTTCTCATTGACAAATGTTAATGCAAAATGATGAATACACTGTCTTCTAATATGTTTAACTCTTCTGCTATCTCACGCAACTTCAATTTACGATCGGCCAAAACGAGTTTGCGGATTTATTTGGTGTTTTCCGAGACAACTGCCTGTTTTGGGCAATCTGAGCATTCAGCATCATTTGTGTCTGTACAACCGCGTTTAAAGTCTGCATACCACTTCTTAACCGTTGTTTCTGACGGAGTAAAGTCTGAATAACAGTTATCTAGACGTTTGCTTTGCTTGAACAGTATTTTTCCCATCAGAAAGCAATGCTTTATCAACACACGAAATTTTTTCATTGTTTTGAAAATTTGCAACAGTAGCTTCACTTAAACAACTGTAATTTGTAAACTAATAACCCGACTAGACACAAATTTTGTCACGTGTCATTTGAAGGTTAGTACTTTATAAAAATTATATGGATTTTTATTAGTGGTGCCATCTATAGGTCAGGCCCGGGACTTAATGAGTTATGTGTTAACTCTTGTATTTGCGATTGATATCTTTGCAAAATGTTCACGAGTTCCATATGTGAAAACTATTTTTCATGGTTATGCGTGATTTAGTTTAAACTGACTATTTTGACGTTTCGCTTTCAACTTCCTGACTCGTGTAAATCAGCAATAGATTTAAAAATAAATAACACCACATCTACTTCTCATTTAACTGGATAACGACACCCTGACTTACGACCAACAATAAAATGATAAACTCGGCAATGTACGCACTACGAAAACGTTGATCTTGGAAATACGACTGCGCGTAGTTATGGGGTTATTTGCGCACACACATACAGAGAGTCGATCAGCATTGACGGTCCAGCATTTTTTTATCCGTTGTTATCGTATGTCACGTGTACCCCCTCTTAATGTGTTTACCGTATGCAAACGAAAATAATGTACACTATGGAAATGATATTACAGTCTGTTTAGTGCACTAATGTACTAAATAAACATTCATAAATAAATTAGAAATTTTAAAACTCGGTCATGAATAGAAATGGAGACTTATCTTTTGTTTCATGCTTAAGATTGGGTTCCGGTTCCTTGTAAAGTCTACCATAAATCTATACTTCTAAAGTATCCCCCTAAAGTTCGAAATTATATTTCAAGTGCTCATGACACCCGGTTTACACTCCTCCTCGGTCTTTTTCGAACAGGAGTAGGTTTTTATCCTTTGTTTCCTGTTTAGGATTGGGCTACTGGTTCCTTCTAAAATCTACTTAAAATCTATACTTAGAACGTTTCTGCCTAAAACTGAACTTTTATTTACTATTTATTTGTTGTTTTTTTTTTTCTTTCTTTCCTCAACTGTTTCTTTCCTCAAATGTTTGTCTATCGTCCGATTCATATAGTTGCCCAATCTTTTGAACAGGAGTAAATTTTATTTCTTGTTTCCTGTTTAGGATTGGGCTTCCCGTACCCCAAAGTTTTTTTTTTCTTTTCTTTCACTTACGGTAGCCTCTTGCGTCTCGGTTGCATTACCACTTAGCTTGGAGTGATGCCTCTTATTCTGTAACTCTCTACATCGAGTGGCTCTTGGTTCTTGTACATGGTGAACGGCATTGTAAAAAATAAAAAAAAATAAAAAAAATACAAATTCTCAGTTAGCGACCAAGTTATCAGACCTTAACCCAGTCGTTATGTGAGGAGTGGCTATAAGCTGTCTATTACTGACTCATATTCCCAACTTAAAGTAAAATTTTGCTGAATAGTTATAAGCAGTCGAGATAGCGGAGATTAAGTGCAATGGCATGCTTTGTGCTGCTAAAGAAAATTAAAAACAATTATGAGATAAATTTCACAGCGCTGGTTTTAAATCTTTTGTTGTCTTTGTCTTTTTTTGTTTTTGTTTTTGTTTTCTCCAATGCATAGACACAGAATTTTCACAGATTTTAATTAAAGAGCTCTATAGACAGATAAATTTGTTCAAATCTTTCATATTTTTCTTTCTACATTAATTAAAGAATTTAAAACTGCAGATAAAAACTACTTTGATTTTCTCTGTAAGTGATTAGAACATTCGCGTCGATTTATATCATCGTCCTGGGGAGATGATCTCAGCATACGATACCTTTATAAGGTACGTTAAGACAATACCACAAGTCGCCCCAAGTCTTGTGACTGAAATTGGTTAGATGAAACTGTTCAGACACCTCTTGATGAAAGTGCTAACCCAAAGTCACAAGTCATCGTGACTGAGGGCATTAGCGTACAAGCGTTGTTCACAGTGCTGATCACTTCAGTTTATGCATTTACTCTCAGAAACTGTAACTAAGATTCGCTCAGTATAGTTGCAGTATGAACCACAGGTGGGCTGAAAGGGTATTGAGCAAATAGAAATGTACCAGAGCAGGCGTCTGCAAAAGGGATGAGGTAGGTGCCGTGACTGACGGAAAATGAGTAGCCGGCAATGTTTTTTTTTATTCAACTGTTAGTGCAGCTTATTTAGTGTAAAACCTGTACCCGGTGGCTTTTTTTTTTTTTTTTCAATTTCTCCAATTTCTTCAATGTTTCGTCGAATATATTATATAGCAGTTCCTCATTTCTTCATCAGTTGAATCTAATCTTTGTCGCATCTAATTTTGGATGTTTGAGTTTGAGTTTTGCTTAACGGCATACCAAACTCTGTGGTATGCCAAAAAGGTGTTGTTGTTTTTTTGTTTTGCTTTTTTAATGTTCGTTTATAGTGAAAAGGTTGATTTAGTCAGATTTTAATGAATTTTTTTAATTCTTTTTTATTTTAGAAAACTGAAAATGTCTTCTAATGTTGTATTCAAAATTATTTTACTGAGAATAATTTTTTCCTTCAAAAATGTGTTAATATAATCATTTCAATTTCAATTCTTCAAAAATGTATTGTTGGTGATATTTTTCCTTCAAAAATGTAATTTTTTCTCAAAAAATCTATTTTTATGTATATATTTCTATAAAAGTGTATTTTTATACTTTCATAGTGTTCTGACCCCAGTTTGGGGTTAACTATTTGCCCATAGCTGGGACCCTAACAGGTGCTACCACTCCGGGTCAGGATGGACCTGGGAACAACAGCAATTAAGAGGTGGTTCCATGCTCCTCACAACCTCTCAATCGGAGGCCTTGCTGCTGGATACAGTTTCCTATCATGCCAAGGACCTTAAATTGAAAGAGGAAAAAATACCATTTTAAGTTGGAACAGCATAAATGTAGGCCTAATTCGTCATAGTTAAAGAACTACCGGGTTCACAGACATCCTCGATCTTTTGAACTGCAATAAAGGTTTATCCCGTATTTCCTGTTTAAGACCAGCTTTCACTAGCCAAAACTTTTAACCCCACTTACCGTCATACCCAGGACCCTATTTTTTATGTTATTTAGGATTGAAAAGCCTGATTTACATAAACAAAGTAAAGTAGAAAATTTCAGTAAAACTGATAAAGACCTTTTAGCTTATGTGGGATATTTCTTTTGTATCAATGGGTACCGTCGAATGTATTATTTTGAGCCCTCGATCACTGGAAACGGTGGCCAATTTTTCTCCTTTACATAACTGAAGTCCTATATACTAACACTGTACCCTTACTACTTCTACACACACATATATAGATGCTGTGACAATATTTCGCGCCATGCTTAAAAGGATGGTGCAGTACGGTGGTTAAAAATAATTGTGTTGAGGGTTATTTATTTTGGTTATCTTTTTTCCGTTTTTAACTTTAGCGAAATCTTGAATTTTGTTCTATCAGTCTATGTACCGTTTCTGCTGGGAAAATGCCTTTTAATTCAGCTTACGAAAAGAAAAAACTCTTTTTTCCTCCTCAATTTTCGATTTTTCCAGCTATCAGATTTCTTACTCATAAAATATTCAGAAGAGAGAAACGCTTGAAATATGCGAAAGAAAATCGTCTATAGTCTGTTCGATATCAATGCTCACCGAGAAAATAATGTAACCAATCAAATTATGGTATTTTTAGAAGGATTATAGTCTTTTGAAAATGGAAAAGTCCACTTTAGACCACCTGGGGAAATTTTGTTAAGGGGATAATTTGCAAACTAAATCTGAAGTAATGAAACTGAAGTAAAACGTAGCTGTATTTTTCCATTTTCAGATAAAAATATTTATTCAGAAATTATAACATATTAGCTCTACTTTGTATTGAGCAGTTTTTTAAGAATAGTGTTTCCGTGGATATGGAATATTATTCCATTCATACGTACCCTATACTTGTGTATATATATATATATATATATATATATATATATATATATATAAGTAAATTAACCTAGTGAGCCAACAAACCTACCAATGTTTTACCTAAATGCATATTCAGGGAAGCCTGCATCAGAGCCAACCTTCCCTGAAGATCCGTTTAGGTGAAACCTTGGTAGGTTTGTTGGCTCACTATGTTAATTTACTTATTCTGCTCTGCTTACGTATTGAGCGCTTTTTTGTTATTGATTACTCATCTCGGGTTTTTTCTTTGCGCTACGTACTGGCTCGGTCCAAATCGCTTTGGCTGATGTTCATGTGCTTAGCTCTTTCTTTTTTTACAACCATTTTTTCCTTCTGCGTATATACGCGGAGGGTTTTTCGAAGCGAGTATAGTGATAAGTTTGTATAACACAAAACAAGAAACTACTAGCTCCGTATACCTCTTAGGAAATGAAATACTAACGAAACACTCACAATTTGTAGACCAATAATTAGTCAAACTGAATTTGACAAATAAAACAGTTTGCAGGGAAAGATAGAAAGAGAGAAGTGACAGTCGGATAAATATTTTAGAATAATTCCGATCAACCTACTGTAGCGGCCATAATTTAAGGAACAGAAACAACGAAGTAAGTAATACATGATTAGCAATGACATTTTTACCGAATAAAGATACAAAAATTTGCATAATAGTTTTTTTTTTTTTAAATAAAGATTAAATGGAACAAAGGAAATAAGCTACTGGACAAAAGTTAAGGAACGATGTTAATAATTTGCATAAGCTTTTAATTTACATTGTTAAAAAAACTCGATGGACCTTTTCAACAATAAGTAAAACTTCATTATCATTAGGACTTTATTTTTAAGCAATATAGCAAATTCTACACGCAAAATGCTCTCTTTTGAAAAAAAAAACTCATTATCGCTAACTATCAAGAAAAAGTCAATTTCAAAAATTTCTGATATTTTTCATAGGCTAAAAGTGTCGTTCATCGTCTAATTAGCAGGCATAAAACCGATAAAACGTTAGATGCAAAACTAAAAACCGGTATACCTCCAAAAACATCGCAATGAAATGATTGAAAAATTGTTAGAATATCTACAAAAAACATTTTGAAACTGCTACATCAATTGCTCGTAAATTTAATGAAGCGACACATAATAAGATCTCAAGGAAAACGGTTGCTCGCATGTTAAAAAATGCAGGATTGCATGCCCGTATTCCAGCTTCGAAGCCTCTCATTTCACAGCGAAACCAAAGAGCACGCCTGGAGTATGCGAGAAAACATGTTGTTTGCACTGACGCACAATGGGATACAGTTCATTACAGTGACGAGTCCACGTTTACTATATTTGGTTCTGAGGGCAAAACTTACGTACGCCGTAGAACAGGTAAAAGACAGTCTTCTTAATATGTCAAGAAAACCGTTAAGTTTGGTGGCGGCAGTGTGATGGTGTGGGGAATGATTTCATCTGCAGGAGTTGGCCCTATCATTCGCGTACATGGCAACATCAATGCTAAGATTTACAAAAGGCATCTTCAGCAGCATGTGTTACCAAGATTACACCATAATCTTTATGAATCTCCTATTTTCATGTAGGACAATGCAACTTGTCACAAGGCTCAGAAGGTTATGGCTTTATTTGAAGAAGGAATCGCCCTAAACCCGACCTGAATCCAATAGAAAAAGTTTGGAAGATAATTGGAGAAAGGGCTCGAAAAACCAGGATCACTTATGGGAGTTATGGAAAGACGAATGGGAGGGAATTACTGCTGATTTTTGCAAAACATTAATTAGATCATGTGGTCGACGATACAGAGAAGTCATTTAAAATAAGGAGATGTTTACCAAGTCTTAAAGTTTGTTGATATTCTGTTCACAATCAAGTATTAACAAGACCGTCTCTTAATATTTGTCCAGTAGCTTATTCCCTTTGTTCCATTTAATCTTTATTTAAAAAAAAACTATTATGTAGATTTTTGTAACTTTGTATAATATTTATGCATTATACCCTAATCTTTATTCAGTAAAAATTTCATTGCTAATCATGCATTACTTTTTAAGTAATACACATATTTATGTCTTTGTTGTTTCCGTTCCTTAAATTATGACCGCTACTGTATATGTTGCTCTCAGACGTTGCTCTCACTGCATGGTGCTTTCAATATGGTCACGTGATATCTCTATATTTTGCAGACCAAACAACATAGTAAGGAAGTTTTATATCTCAGGAACCAATGACGCTGAGAACATTAAATTTTGCCTGATTATAATCGTTGCTAATAGAGACAAATTGGCAGGAAAATTTAAACTTCACTTTGATCTCTTCCTTTTTGGCAGTGTGGTTAGTAAAGCATAGGATTTATTTGAGAAGGTTTGACGGTCTTGTGAGCTACAAGCAAGGTATGACTAGATAATTAATAAAACAGATACGTAGAAATAACTCATGACATCAAGCAACCAACTAAGCAACTTGAGGCCTGAAAATCCTGTTTTGCTAAGCAAACTGATGGTTCACTCTGACACTGGAGATGCTTATTTAAAAAATGTGTATACAAGAATTTGAAATCTCTAATTCAAACACTATCGCAAAAATACCAGGTCCAGAAAATAGCACTCCATCAAAAAATCATTATAATACTCCAATCACCACCTAGAGTCTTCCAAATCATAGCTTGAAGATGGACACGGAGACCGCAGAACAAAGCTGACTGTTCAATCAGTTCAGGCAGTAACTTCTTCGCGGATGTTGCTGAATACTCCATATTCTTGATGTACCTGAGGGAGCCCAATATACCGCCTGATTTTCCTCCATATATATTGACAAAAATCTACGACCTCACAGATATAATCTCTCATTTCCCATGTCCGGTTACAACTGACGTTGAGTTGCATCCCTATGCGTGGATGACTGGAAAGTTTTGTAGAATATAGCAGTTCTGTGTTCTCTACAATTTCACGAATGGTGAGGAAGTTTTTCATCTTTTCACGAGATTTCTTTCCCTCGGAAAGCTTATAGATGTCAGCCATGTAAGAGGAAAAGTGGAAAATTTTTTAAAAATGCAAGGATGGTTGTGTCATCAGCTATATACAGCTACTAAATTTACTTCAGTAGCTAGTTTCAGCCTTTCAGAAACAATGCCTGTGTCACTTTGTAACACTCGATGACCGTCTGCTTCCAATGAACGGCATATTTTCTTGACAAACTGATCTTTGTTCTTTTCGTTTGAGAGAAAGAGCTCTTGATGAACAGCCACTTGCAATCCATCTTCGATTAGTTTATTTGCATGGTCTTTTATGGACGGGCCTGCATAACCATAAAAAATGATGCCTGATGGCTCTTACTTGGCCTTCACGTAGCTCAGGTACTGTGCAACCACGTCACTGTATGTCGCCCTAGGCAACCACTTCACTTAGTTGAAGAGAGCATCTTCATCTAAAACAAACATTGTGTCAGTTGGTGACCGAGATTCAAGTAGGTCAGTGGTTAGGTTATGTTTCAGTACGGCTTTCTTTGTTTTTCGCATTTTCAAATGCTTGAAAATTGAAGTTGGAAATGGAGTGAGTTCGGACATGAAGAATGGAGTCACATCTTTGCATCTTTCTAGCACAACAATCAACCTTGAAAATACAGCATTAGAGTCAACATCAACATTTTGGGTTCTATATCCTTGGTTGGCAACCGGTCTACCGCAGAAAGCAATGGCAACCTACTGCGGGATAATCTTCTGCCCAGTCAATCATGTCTCTTTCGAGACATGATCGCCAAAGCGTGTATCATGTATGGCACTTAACTGACTGACTGACCATTACACATATTTTCAACTTAACAAGCTTATGCATTTGAGAACTTCTTTACAGTGAGCTGTCTAAAACATTTACGTTGTCAAGCTTCTTTTATGTATGAAGAACAATTTCCTCGATGATATCACATTTGATTCCAGCACCATCAGATGCCGTTGAACCATATTATACTGATCTTGAGTCAAAGGGGTTGAGCTGAGAGATCTAATTGAAGTGTCATATCAACAAGAACTCTCTTCCGATGTGTGCTAGTCGGGCTGGTTCTGTCGTCAAGACGAACCAAGGCTGTCATGTCATCATGATCTGGTGATCCAAATGAAGACTCGGGCCATATCAACAAAGTCTCTCTTTCAACGTGCGCAAATCAGATTTACGTGTTGCTCGCTAATGTTGTCATGTCATGAAGGATGTGGGCGAATGTGTGTATGCTATACACCCACATTAATCTCATTGATTCCGTAAACCCACGTCCTCTAGTTATACCATCTCTACTCTTTATGAACCTCATCATCACTTGTACAATCATGAGATCTGTTGACAAGCCGTCTCAGTAACGGTTACCATGCCGTACAGAATGAAACCAGTACTCTAGGAATTGTTGATGCAGCCAAGGGCGATTTTTAGTCAATTCTAGCAACCATTTTAAATAAAATTGGGCATTCTTTAAATAGATTAAATGTCTGGTTGCTGCAAATGAATTTAGCAAGATGCAAATTCCAATCCCCTGTTTTTTCGGCATGAATAAACAACTTAACAGATTCACTGTACTCAATGTCAGTTAAAAGTGCCATACGCGAAACACGCTTGGGCGATCACGTCTCGAAAGAGACATGACTGACTGGGCAGAAGATTATCCCGCAGTAGGTTGCCATTACTTTCTGCGGTAGACTGGTTGCCGACCAAGGCTATAGAATCCAATCTGTCCTATTATTTAACCCATAACTGGAAGGAAGAGACGGATTAATACCTTTCCCAAGGGTATTTGCGCTTAAGTGAATGCAATGAATTCAAGAACAAATGTTCAAATACAGGCATGAAACAAAATTCCTGTATTCTTTGTCATTAATTCTGGACTCTTGGTTGGTTGTTCACTGATACAGAGCAGTCCAAATAAAGTCCACGTTCAAATAAGTAGCACTTTCACACATTTTCGATAAATAACCTTTAAAATGACTTTTTAAGGATAAGGTTTTTTGGAAAATTTTATTTTAGTTTTAATTGAAAGGTAAATAATTAAATTTACTATTTCCAGTAAGCAAAATACTCTATTGTATTTCAAACAGAAATTATATTGATTGGAATATAAATCTTTGAGATTTTGTTTTCAATTTTTCGGACATTTTTGAGCGATCGACACATTTGTAAACAAAAGTTAATTATCGGATTTAAAAATATTGCAAAAATAAAGTATACATCTGTGAAACATTATTTTTGAAAATTTTGCAAATTTAATGTTAAATCACTCTGATTTACATGAGTTTTAGTTATTTATATCATGAGATTTAGAATAAAACTATTTCTTAATCAAAGAGTTGAACTTTTTGTCCTGTCCGCCGTATTTGAAATATGTGGACAGCTCGCCAGATGAGAGATAAGATAAGTGTATGGCGATCACAAGTGACATAATTGTACAATTTTTTCCGATAAGGGGAAGAAGCCCTAAAACACATGATCTTTTAATGTACACATAGAAATTACCATACAAAAAATCAAATACACACACACAAAAAAATTGAAAATTATTTTAAAAATACGATGGCCAGATGATCTGTATTAAATTTTTCAATTTTCGATTATTAAATATGTTTTGACTTTATAGCCTACCAGCCTAACGTCTACAAGTCTTGTAAATATTTTTGAAATATTTTTGAAACTTTATAAATTATTATAATTCAACAAACAAAAATGAAAACAATTCTTTAATTTTAAGTAATTAAAAGCGTATCTAATTAAATAATGTCATAGTTTTAATGAATTTTTGTTTTACTATTCGGAGCAGATTTTCTGTAAAAGGGGCTAAATGGTTATAAAAACTAGTACATGATTTACATTCCCATTCTGCGTTTAACTAATATAACCACTTTTGATTACTGAATTTAATTTCTTGAAATTTTATGAATTTACGTTTAGCGAGTAACAGATAAAAAATTATTTTGACAAATATTTTTAAAAAAATAATAATTTAAAAAATAATGTCACTCATTTGTGAATAAGCTCTGAAAGTTTCATTAAAACCAGACAATTATTTGATTTTTGCAAGAATTTCCAAATTAATGCGTTTGTCACCGGAAAAAAGTTATGTAATCTTACAATGTGAACTCTCGTAACGATTTGGCTCCCCGCTAACGAAAATAAAAAACAAGATTTTACCAAAATTTCGAACGCCTTAAAAAATAATTAAAAAATAATGAGTTTTCCTCTTAATAATAATATATGGAGCAAGTTTGTTTTTATTAAGTTTGGAACCATTTTTCTTCATCCTATGCTGTTTTCTCAGCGATTTAGTGAAGGTAACTACAAATAAGTCCTAGTCTCTTCAATGCTATCTATTAACTGATACTATCTGATCTATAATTATATGAAGCAATGACAGATTATATTGATTGTACAATCGGAAAACATAACCTCAACTACTAAATATTAGAAATATTTATTTAAAACTTCGAAATGACCTGTGCATGAAAACTACTTACAAGTGCAAACTACTGAAGTGCCTAACAACCATGTTCCACCTTATAGAAAATGTTCTCTACAAAGAAAGTGGCGTTCAGAAAAACGGCCGTAAAAAAAATTTCATCGAGGTGGATGAGAGAGGAGTTTTTATCTTTGCAGGATAGAAAATTCCGCTTCCAATGATAGAAAACATGTCTTAGTAACGTTTTTTTTTTTTTTTTTTTCGAGTACGCCTTATATTCTATCTAAATCGACCAGTCTACCAGTTTTTATTTTATACGATTTGGCATTCTTCCAACGTGGGGCGAACGTCAAACATTGACCCTAAAAATCCTCAATATAACTAATGTCGGAAACATCGCCAAAAAGAATTATTCAAAAAGACGGAAAGAAATACATAAATGTAAAATACTCTTCCAGACTTGAAAAACAAATAAAAGTTTTAATTGGGTTCAAAATCTCATTTTATTTTATTTTTAATTTTTATTTTAGTGGAATGCTATTCTTAAATGAGGTCAGTTTAAAAAAACGAAGAAAAAATAAATGAAACCCGACCAAACCGACCCTTCACTTCACCCCACCCCTTTTCCTCGTCTCACAGAGTTGAATCGGGTGGAAGGAGGTGTGCAAGGCACGTTATTGTCAGTCTGTCTGCAGCTAAACCAAACATGGCGGTCAAGAACACGTGTGTGAATGATGACTATCTAAACTCATTGCGCAGTTAGAAAGAAATCCAGCCAACCCACTCTTTTTTTTTCATTTGTTTCCCCCCTCTCCTTTATATTAATCTCTTTCTCTCTCTCTCTCTCTCTCTCTCTCTCACTCACACACACATGCACACTCTTTTTTCCATTTCTATGTCTCTGACTTCAACAGCGCCACCACATCTGTCCCATGAGAATTACAGTTGCGTCTAAGGGAGACAATTATCCTTTAAATTTACCCAGCCACTGTTCCTTTTTCCTCTTTCATTTTTTAGGGAAAAATTAGTTTTTATGCAGAATGAAATGACCAAATAAGGAGTCATTTACACATTTTTTTCAATTACAAATAAGATTTAAAACATAAAACGCTAATAATTTCAGTCTCCTTTATTCAATATCACATATGTTAAGACATAAGAAGCGCTTTTCTCTTTTAAAGTATGCAAAGGTACCACTACATGCAATGTATTCTTATAATTAAATACCGTCTATTAAACTTAAAAATGGACAACTAGGGAAGTTTGGAAGAACTGCAGCGTGTTATCTGATCCAGAACATTCTCGTGACGTACAGGCTTACGGAAATATTACGTTGAAACAACGGTTCTTGTCTGATCACCGAAAGTTTAGAAACGTTGAACCTGGTCAATACCCAGATGGCTGACCTCTGGGTAATACTAGGTACTATAAGATTAGGTGTGCGGGTGATATAACGAATAAAAGTTAAAAAAGAGCCAAGTTCAAATTCCAGTCAGTCAGTTAAGTGCCATACGGGATACAAGTTTTTGGCGATCATGTCTCAAAAGAAAAATGACTGTCTAGTCAGAAGATTATCCTGCAGTAGGTTTAGTAGGTTACCATTGCTTTCTGCGGTAGACTGGTTGCTAACCAAAGTTATAGAACCCATTGTGTCCTATTATTTAACCCAACTTTTCCAATGGTATTTGTGCGTAAGTGAATGCAAGGAATTCAACTGGAATTCGAACTCAGCTCCCCGATTTGTCGTTCCGAGTCGATATCCAATGCACGACAACGCACATCTATATTCCAGTATGATTCATTATATTCGCTAATTCATAACTTGGGAAAGTTATGAATTCACCCTTTCTACTGGCAGCTGTGGGTTAAATAATAAAAATCGTATTAGAAAATCATTCTTACAATTCAGTAATAAGTTTCGGCTTTAGATAAACTCAGAACGGTTGATAAACCGTAAAAACAAACCAATCAGTTGTATAGTATACATTGGCTTCAGTACATATACATTCGATGAAGTTGTCTCATATTCGCATGGAGGAACATTGGGTGTATTGGTTTAAGCATATATACATTCGATGGAGTAGTCACGACATCCTCTTGGAGGGACATCGGATGTATTAGCTTGTATATATATATATATATATATATGTGTGTGTGTGTGTATATATATATATATATATATATATATATATATATATATATGAAAATGTGTGTATATATATATATATATATATATATATATGGGAATGTCGCGACATTCCTATGGCGAGATATCGGATTGCCAAACAACTGTTCGATGGAGAGTTTCTTTGTGGCAGACAGCGTCAAATTCGACCAAAGAAGCTGTACAAAGATTCAGTCAGAGCCGACCTCCGGTAGTCCAAGATCTGACCAAAAACGTTACAGGAAAGTGCTGCCAGCTAATCGCGTTGGCTCACCACGGTTCAGCGACCTTCTGCAAACTTTCTAGTCCCGTTTCCAAAGAGAACAGCACCGTCAAGCAGTTTAGAGGATAATCACAACTACTTACAACGTCTCCACTACTTCAGGTTCTGCGCGTCTAGACTTGTGTTGCGGAAACAGATCCAGATCCATTGATGAATTGTAAAGCAAGATCTTGTTCGAACTCGAACAACAATCATGACAATACCTTTCTCAGTGCATTAATTTAACATTATGTATTTTACATAATGAGCTACATTTTTCACAGAATGTATTTCGTCCTGATGTCGTATCTATTGAATAATCACCTTTTGACCGTGTTGGAAATAGAGGTATATCTCCCTTCGTTTATCACCCAGTATCTAAAATCGTTTATCCCAAAATGGTTGACTTTAAAAAATGTATCAAACGAAAAAGTAAAATTAAATAAAAGACTTGCAACTTCAATGCTTTTTTCTTTCTTTTGCATACGTACAGTTCAAATGATGTTGTATATGAATGTTATGCTCTACTGGTAGATCAAGTTTCGTCTCCAATGCGGGTTTCGGAAACAGGACTTGGGATATTTTTACGCAGAGGAAGCGTTTCATTGTGATATAAACGATTAACAGAGGAATCTGAAAGCGGTTTGTCTGAAAGCGGTTTGCCTGCCTCTGTTTCATATTCGTTCGATGATTTCACACTTCGACAATAGGCACCATTAAGAAAGATTATGACGTCACAGCAATTGATTCACATGACGATACAAGAAAACAGGCGATACAAGAAAACTTTCTTGTATAGTCTGCATACAGACGATACAAGAAAAGTTTAGATGAAAAAGGTTTTTTTTTTCTGGAAATGAAAAATATTCTAAAAATGAATACTGTTGAGGGGACTTTCAAGTGAAATGACTGACAAGATTTTTGAAATGACTGACAAGATTTTGAAAATGATGGGTAGCTTAACAGATTGATAAAATTGCTCAAATTACGGTAAATTAAAGTAGCAGTATATATGCTGAATGAACCTTAGTTCAAGATTCTGGAAAAAGCGTTCAAGTGATCAAATCCTGTTGCAAATAAACTTGAGCGTGGTAGATAAAAGAACCTGTCAACCACAGTTGAATGTGACTTTTCTGAGAACTGTTGAAAATTACCAAATATTACAATAACCAAAATTTCAGGAATAATTTGGGAGCCGTTGAAAAGCAAGTCAGAATAAATAATTTGGCTTACTTACCGTTTACTGGGCACACTTTCTTTTTTTTAATCATATCACCCCAAGCAAGGCGAAAACGCCACTGATGCGCAGGGGGCTACGTAAGAGTGAAAAGACTGGAAAAGAGAAAAACCGGAAACAACATCCTAAACAGGAAACAAGGGATGAGCCTCTTCACCTGTTCAATAGACGTAGGTGGAGTGTGAACCGGGCGATAGTTTAGTCTATCTACTCCAATTTAAAGTCTATCTACTCCAACTTAGAAAAACAAAGAAAAATTTATCCACTGTTCACCAAGAAACTATTTTTTAAATGAAACAAGCTAATTAAATTTCCTAAACAATACTGACAAACTTAAAATTGTACTCGAAAGAAAACTGATAAAATAATTCTTTCCATTATAATAAAGACCGTTATATATATAGTTCCCTCCTCTCACGCTCATGGAGAGGCAACGTCGGCTCATTTCATTCTCTTTGCTACCAGTTATTAAACTTTACTACCAGTTATAAAAGCTCTTGCCACATGTTCGCTTTTTAACAATGCCTTATTTTTGTTATTTTTATTTTTTTCGATAATTATGTCGTCGAGTAGTGAAGAATATATATAATATTTTCCTCATGTCGTTTGGATTTTTTTTTTAATTGTATCACCCCGAGTAAGGCAGTAACGACACTGATGTGCAGGGGGCTACGTAACAGTGAAAAGATTGGAAAAGAGAATACCGGAAACCACATCCTAAACAAGGAACAAGGGATGAACCTCTTAACCTGTTCAATAGACGTGGACGGAGTGTGAACCGGGCGATAGATAGATCTATCTACTCCAATTGAAAAAAAAAAAAAACAAAGTGAAAAGATTTGAAAAGAGAAAGCCGGAAACCACATCCTAAACAGGGAACAAGGGATGAGCCTCTTAACCTGTTCAATAGACGTGGGTGGAGCGTGAACCGGGCGATAGATAGATCTATCTACTCCAATTGAAAAAAAAAAAAAAACAAAGTGAAAAGATTTGAAAAGAGAAAGCCGGAAACCACATCCTAAACAGGGAACAAGGGATGAACCTCTTAACCTGTTCAATAGACGTGGACGGAGTGTGAACCGGGCGATAGATAGATCTATCTACTCCAATTGAAAAAAAAAAAAAAAACAAAGTGAAAAGATTTGAAAAGAGAAAGCCGGAAACCACATCCTAAACAGGGAACAAGGGATGAACCTCTTAACCTGTTCAATAGACGTGGACGGAGTGTGAACCGGGCGATAGATAGATCTATCTACTCCAATTGAAAAAAAAAACAAAGTGAAAAGATTTGAAAAGAGAAAGCCGGAAACCACATCCTAAACAGGGAACAAGGGATGAGCCTCTTAACCTGTTCAATAGACGTGGGTGAGGCGTGAACCGGGCGATAGATAGATCTATCTACTCCAATTGAAAAAAAAAAAAAACAAAGTGAAAAGATTTGAAAAGAGAAAGCCGGAAACCACATCCTAAACAGGGAACAAGGGATGAGCCTCTTAACCTGTTCAATAGACGTGGGTGAGGCGTGAACAGGGCGATAGATAGATATATCTACGCCAACTGAATTGTTTTGTTTTGTTTTTTCCTTATGTTTTGATGTAGGTACATCAATATATAATGCCTACTAGTGTATAAAATAAAATGACGATATTTATGGAATTTGTAAAAAGAGGTTGAAATTATTTAACTTCAAAATAAAAAATGGAAATGGCTGGCAGATTTACCAGGACGAAACGTGATAAATGCACAAATGATATTTTTTAATTAATTACTTTTAATTCGTATAAGTGTAACAAGTTAGTTTACAGATCTAATGTTAGGAATTTGTTGAATCAGGAATTTGTTAAACAGCAGTTGGTTTGCTAGCTTGCATTTGAAGCTAAAACAGATACTGAAGCGTCTTACCTACTAGAGAATAAACAAAGTACCGTAAGAATTTGTCCAAGAAGAAAATAACGTAATACAATTAAGATACTATCAAGAAAACAATCTAAAAGATATCTTTAACAAAGCTGACACAAATGACCTTTTAGTATTTCTAAAAGCAACAAAATTATATAACAAAATATAATTGCAAAAGAAGATAACATATAACCATCACACATCAAATCACAATACTTCTACTTATATCTCACTAGCAATAGACTCACAAAAAAATCAACAAGCACTAAACAAAAACCAAACAAATTCTTCATCATTCAGTCAGTCAGTTAACTGCCATACGTGATACACGATTTGGGCGATCATGTCTCGAAAGATACATGACTGATTGGGCAGAAGATTATCTCGCAGTAGGTTACTGTTGCTTTCTGCGGTAGAATGGTGGCCAGCCAATGCTATAGAACCCAGTCTGTTCTATTATTTAACCCATAACTGGAGGGAAGAGACGGATTAATACCTTCATCATTAAATGAACCAAAAGGGTAGCTATGCTGGTAAAACAAACAACTAAACTAAACTAAAGTCCTAAAAAATCTATTGGAATAATAAAAATTCATTACTTTAGAAAATCTCTTTGTTTACCAGTGGCGATTGTGGAATTCTGAAAGACGGGGAGAACTTAGAGGCCGAAATGTTTCTGAGTAGGAGAGGGGTAAACTCAAGCAGCGTCTTCATTTTCATACAACACCACTATTGTATACACAACTTAGGAATGAGTTTGAGTATAAGTATGTTGCTACATTAAATTAAACGGAAGAACTTTTCATTCACAGTAGTTCGAATCTATTCTTGCCCTCTTTTCCGCTCTCAAGCTGTAGGAATACAAGAGAGGTTAATTTCAACACAAAATCAAAGGGTTAATATTATTGTCAATAGTAGTAGAACAGTTTGATTTGTCCGTTCTGATTTCTGTCAGTCAGTCAGTCAGTTAAGTGTCATACGTGATACACGCTTGTGCGATCATGTCTCGAAAGAGACATAACTGAGTGGGCAGAAGATTATCCCGCAGTAGGTTGCCATTGCTTTCTGCGGTAGACTGGTTGCCAGCGAAGGCTATAGAACCCAATCTGTCCTGTTATTTAACCCATAACTGGAAGGAAGAGAGGGATTAATACCTTTCCCAACGGTATTTGCGCGTAAGTGAATGAAAGGAATACGACTGGAACTCGAACTAGGCTCCCCGATTTCTCGTTCCGAGCCGATATCTATTAATAAATAAAAGGAGATTCTCCTCAGATAAGAGTATCCACCAAAAATAACGTTTAAAGTGATATATATATATATATATATATATATATATATATATATATATATATATATATTCTTCATTTGTGAATTAGTTATTACGCGACCTAGGTTTCTACCATGTAGTGTCTTCAGGCGATTTGCAATAACTGATTTTACCAATTTTTTCATTTTTTAAAAAAAACGCTCAAGTAACTGTGATTTCTTTAAATGCTCACGTAACTGGGAAGTTTTGAACGCGCAATTTTTAAAATTATAAGAAATTATAACGTTTTCATCCATGGTTTTATGAACCTAATAGGTATTTTATGGTATGGTTACACTTAGTCAAAATTTCTGTTCTTTCATTCAATAATTCATTTTTGTTTGGTAATAGAGAAGATTTCTTGAATATTCAAGCCGGTAGACGAAATTAAATAAATGTACCATTTAATGAATAAACAGAGCGTCTACTCAAATATGGTTATCCACTAAAAGTAACTTTTAAGGGATTAAATTTGTTGGAGTAATAAATAAAAACATCATATTTCTTATTTTATATATATATATATATATATATATATATATATATATATATATAGATAGATAGATAGATAGATAGATAGATCCATCACTCTTTGTCGGACTTAGACGAGACTCTGTCGAAAGGAAGAGTCTCGTCTGTGAAAAATTAGACAAGAACCCGCCCATGTGTAATGCAGGGTCTACGGAAAATTCTTGTCCGAGTTATGGGCTCGGATTTCCCACATTAAAAATCGGCCACATACAGCCGCAGTGGGGAGGTCTTTGGTAAATATCAAGAAAGAGTGAGAGAGAGATGATTTTTTAAGCGCCACTTAGATGTGGCACAAGACCGAAAATATGGGGTACCCAGTGAGGATCAAATTCTCTACTAAGTTGTAATAAGTTCTAACGTGACAAACCTGTTAGCCATTACACTACGTCGAAGTGCTCAACGAGAGAGAGAGAGAGAGAGAGTAGTAGTAGTAGTAGTAGTAGTAATAGTAGTAGAATGAATTGGTAATGATGAGATGACGTGAGGACCAATTGAAATTAGATGGAAAATCTTACGTAATTATCCCTCTTCTAGATTTCCAGAACATGCAATTTACAAACCTTTAAGGCCAATCTATTTGCCATGTGACTTTACTTCAGAGAGCGGGCGTCATATTGTGTTAGAGGAATGAAAAAGATCTTCAATTACATCCACCCTAAAGTAGGTCAGTAAAAGTCACGGCTAGAAGTAGGTCGAATTAACCAAAATGAGGTCTTCTTTTTCGTTTTCTTCTACTGAAAATTAGCTCATTGTATTTTTACTATAATAAACATACCCTAACTCAGCATCTCTCGACCGGTTTGTCCGGCCAAACTAATTCGCCCTGAAAGGTAGCCAGGGTGCCCCAAATTAACAAAAGCCTAATTTATGAATTACATTTTTATTTTAAAAAAATCTAAAGAAACCAAGCGCATAGTGTCCTTGTCCAAGTCAAGATTTTCATTTGATATTTTAAACTGGATGCCAAATTCATTAATATTTAAGTCAGTCAATTATATGCCATACGTGATACACGCTTTGGGCGAGCATGTCTCGAAAGAGACATGACTGACTGGGCAGAAGATTATCCCGCAGTAGATGGCCATTATTTTCTGCGGTAGATTGGTTGCCAACCAAGGCAATAGAATCCAATCTGTCCTGTTATTTAACCCATAACTGGAAGGAAGAGACGGATTAATATCTTTCCCAAGGGTAGTTGCGCCTGAGTAAATGCAGAGAATTCAACTGGACTTCGAACTCGGCTCTCCGATTTCTCGTTCCGAGCCGATATCCACTGCACCACAACGCACATCCTTAATGAATGAACGGAGCGTTTAGCTCACTGATTGTTTTCCTCAAAAGATTTAAATTATCAGCCTCTCAAAGAAAAAGAAAAGATTTTTCATAAATTTCTTTAAATGAAAACTGCTCTAATTCCAATTTGAACTCATTACATTCACTTATGCACAAATACCCTTGGGAAAGGTATGAATCCATCTCTTCTCCCTCCAACTATAGGCTGACTAGCAGAACAGATTGGGTTCTATAGCCTTTGTTCACCGGATCTGTTCAACTTGTACAGCGAGAATATTTTGAGGACCCTAGAAGTTATGCCTGGATTCGTAATCTGAGGCCACAATTTAAACAACATAAGGTACGCGGATGATACAGTGCTGATAGCAGACACAGAAAGGAAGCTACAAGGCCTCCTACAGAAGGTAGCAGAAGAAAGTAACAAGAAAGGACTAAAATAAACTGCAAGAAAACCGAATGCATGGTCATCAGTAAAAAGAGCAGCCCAAAATGCCAAATACAGGGCGGGGATACCAGAATCAAGCAGGTACAAAAATTGAAATAAAGCGTTATAACAGAAGACGGAAAGTGCGACACAGAGATCCGAAGGCGAATTGGCATGGCGAAGGAAGCATTCCAGAAGTTGAGTAAAGTATTAAAACTAGAAACTAGGAAGAGAGTACTGGATTGTTACGTGCTGTCCGTCCTTCAATATATTTATTTTTCTTTTAATCATATCACCCCGGGCAAGGCGGTAAGGCCACTGGTGTGCAGGGGGCTACGTAAGAGTGAAAAAATTGGAAAAGAGAAACCCGGAAACCACATCCTAAACAGGGAACAAGAGATGAGCCTCTACACCTGTTCAATAGACGTGGGTGGAGTGTAAACCGGGCGATAGTTCAGTCTATCTACTCCAATTGAAAAAATAAAAAATAAACAAAAATGAAAAGATTGGAAAAGAGAAAGCCGGAAACCACATCCTAAACAGGGAACAAGGGATAAGCCTCTACACCAATTCAATAGACGTGGGTGGAGTGTGAACCGGGCAATAGTTCAGTCTATCTACTCCAATTATATGGCAGTGAATGCTGGACAATACCATCAAAGATGAAAGAAAAACTTGAAGCAACTGAAATGTGGTTCTACACAAAGATGCTGCGAATATCATGGATCGAGCATGTGAGCAATGATGAGGTCTTGAAAATGATGCAAACAAAAAGGAAATTAATACTGAGCACCAGGAAGAGACAGCTGAAGTTCCTGGGACACGCAATGAGGAAGGAGGGCTTGGAGAATCTGATACTAGAGGCCAGATAGAGGGGAAAAGAAACAAGGGAAAGCAACCGATAACATATTTGAAGGACCTAATCAGGTGGGTGACGGAACGAGGATTGCTTGGTGTAACAGGAGAAGGCGTGCTCAGAGCCACCAGGGATAGAGAAAAGTGGAAGGCCATGAAGAGGTTTATATATATATATATATATATATATATATTGTAATTCATGCATTTACTTTTATATAATGCATGAGAAATCGGAAAGTCCAGTTCGAATTTCAGTCAAGTCGGTATATTCACTTACGCACTTATTCCTTGAGGAATCGTATAAATCTATCTGCTATATTCTTCCAGATGGGTTGAGTAGCAGGACAGAATGGGTCCTATAGCCTTGGTTGGCAACCACTCTACCGTAGAAAGAAAGGACAGCCTACTGTAGGAAAGTCTTCTACCTAGTCTATAATGAATCGAAAGAGCATGGCATTTGACTGACTGACTATACAATAGGAATTGAGATAAAAAATAATATTATTTTCATACTAGATATTAAGGATTCCAGATTACGAATATTTCAATTATTACATTTTATACAAAGTAGTACATCTATTGAACAGGTAAAGAGGCTCATCCCTTGTTTCCTGTTTAGGATGCGGTTTCCGGTTTTCTCTTTTCCAATCTTTTCACTCTTTTCTTTTATTTATTTATTTATTTAATTTTTTTTTTTCAATTAGAGTAGATAGACTAAACTATCGCCCGGTTCACACTCCACCCACGTCTATTGAACAGGTGAAGAGGCTCATCCCTCGTTTCCTGTTTAGGATGCGGTTTCCGGGTTTCTCTTTTCCAATCTTTTCACTTTTCTTTTTTTATTGTATTTTTTTTTCAATTGGAGTAGATAGAATAAACTATAGCCCGGTTCACACTCCACCACGTCTATTGACCAGGTGAAGAGGCTCATCCCTTGTTTCCTGTTTAGGATGTGGTTTCCGGCTTTCTCTTGTCCAATCTTTTTACTCCTACGTAGCCCTCTGCGCATCAGTGGCCTTATCGCCTTGCTTGGGCTGATATGATTGAAAAAAAAAGTATAGTTTTCTATGCGAATTAATTGCAAACTTATCCCTTTACGAAGCACAAACTAATACCATGTAATAAATAAATAAAAGCTACCCCATCGTGCCCGGTGGAGTATAGACCATCGACTACTCCTCGTCATCGTTTCTTGTCAACTTGTCAATGTTTCTGCAACTTGTCTTTTTAACAGGTACTGGTGTAACGAATTCAGCAGATATACAAAGATAGAAAGGGGCGTAAAACAAGGATGTGTCTTTTCACCGGATCTATTCAACTTGTACAGCGAGACTATTCTGAGGACCCTAGATGTTATGCCAGGATTTGTCATCGAATGCCACAATTTGAAAAACATAAGGTACGCAGATGATACAGTGCTGATAGCAGACACGAAAAGGAAACTACAAGACCTCCTACAGAAGATAGCTGAAGAGTGACAAGAAAGGAGTAAAATAAACTGCAAGAAAACCGAATGCATGGTCATCAGCAAAAAGAGCAGCCCAAAATGCCAAATACAGGTCGGGGATACTAAAATGAAGCAGGTATAAAAATTTAAATACCTGGGAAATGTTCTAACAGAAGACGGAAAGTGCGACACAGATCCGAAGGCGAATTGGTATGGCGAAGGACGCGTTCCAGAAGTTGAGCAGAGTATTAAGAGACAGGAAAATTTCGCTAGAAACAAAGAAAAGAGTACTGAATTGCTATGAAATTTCAGTTCTTCAATATGGCAGTGGATGAAGGAAAAACTTGAAGCAATTGAAATGTGGTTCTACATAAGGATGCTGCGGATATCATGGATTGAGCACGTGAGCAATGATGAGGTTTTGGAATGGATAGAAAGGAAAAGGAAATTAATACTGAGCATCAGGAAGAGACAGCTGAAGTTCTAGGGACATGTGAAGAGGAAAAAAGGCTTGGAGAAACTGATACTTACAGCCCAGATAAAGGGAAGAAGAGACAGGGGAAGCAGCAGATAACATATTTGAAGGGACTGATCAGGTGGATGGCAGAACAATGGTTGTGTGGTGTAACAGGAGAAAGTATGCTAAAAGTCACCAGGGATAGAGAGACATGGAAAGCCATTATCGCCTACGTCCTGAAAGGACAGAGCACATAGAAGAAGAAGGTGTTGATCCTACGCAAACCTCTTTATCCTCCGGGTGAAGTAGACCGGTTGCTAATTAATGCTATAGAACCGAATCTGTTTTGCTATTTAGCCCATATCCGGAAGGAGACGATATCGAGTAATAACTTTACCAAGGTAATGTGATATCGAGTAATAACTTTACCAAGGTAACGTCATTAATACCATTCCCAGGATAAAGTCAAATTTGAGCGTAAGTGGATGCAACAAATTCAAACAGAATTCGAATTCGGCTCTCTGATTTTTCGTTCAGATATATATATATATATATATATATATATATATATATATATAGAGAGAGAGAGAGAGAGAGAGAGAAAATAAAGGAATAGGGTTGTTCCAACGAGAGTAATTAGTATAAAATAAAAAGTGTGAGAAGCCGTGAACGTTTTCTTTAAAATATATAATTATTATTTGGTATTCATACAAGTTATGGAGTATTAATTTGTCATGATTTGCGCTACACGTGTTTCGAGTCTAAAATTGACTCTCTTTTATCCAAACGTAAAACAACGAATTTGTTCGCCTGAAGAGAGTCAATTTTAGACTCGAAACACGTGTAGCGCAAATCATGACAAATTAATACTCCATAACTTGTATGAATACCAAACAATAAATATATATTTTAAAGAAAACGTTCACGGCTTCTCACACTTTTTATTTTATATATATATATATATATATATATATATATATATATATCTGTAAATTCAGATAAAATTTAGAGAGGAAACAGCCATTTTCAGCATGTCAGTATAAGACATGCATTGTTAACACCGTTTAAGCAAAGAATGAGGAAAAATTCTATTGCCGGAGGCATGGGCTGTTAAAGGAAGGGTTGGGGAAATATTGGTTATTATAGGGTTAAGCTAGAGGAATCTTAGTAGTAATTTCTCTTAGGGTAGTAGGAGGTATGTGGCTTGACCATTGGGTTAGTAGTCGTAAGTAGGAGGGAAAAGGTTGCTGCTTATCCAAATTTTTAATATATATAATTATAATTAAATTTGTTTTTATTTAAAATTAATTTGGTTTACATTTACGTTTTATGAACCCTAATACCATGTGATTTATGCAAAAATTGTAAATCTAAACTGGAAAAAAAAAAATTCGTAATTTGGAATTCTTATATAAATATCGATTATATAAATGAGTTTAAGAATTTCAAATTATTATTTTTGTTTTTGTTTTTAGCATTTTCAGTTTTATTTCTTTTTTTTTATTCTCTTCTCTCTGTTCTTTTTTAAATCTATTTTCCTCATGTCTTTATTATTATATTGTATCTCTTGTCTTTTTTTTTCTGCCATTTCTGTTTTCTTCTTTCCCTCAATCTTGCGTGTGCTATGCGTGTATTTCCATGAAAGGGCGGTGGTTCTGTAGTTGATAAGCGCTTATAAGATATTCGATAAGGCGCCGGAAAACAATTTAACTCAAACATACCAGACATTTTATTTTGACAACTCCAACAAAAATAAATAAAATAAATACATACTTTTGCCACACCTTGATCAACTGCTGTATCTAATGTTAATGTCAGTCAGTTAAGTGCCATACGTGATACACGCTTGGGCGATTATGTCTCTTTCAAGACATGACTGACTGGGCAGAAGATTATCCCGCAGTAGGTTGCCATTGCTTTCTGCGGTAGACTGGTTGCCGACCAAGGTTATAGAACCCAATCTGTCCTGTTATTTAACCCATAACTGGGAGGAATAGACGGATTAATACCTTTCCCAAGGGTATTTGCGCATAAGTGAATACAATGAATTCGGCTGGAATTTGAACTCGGCTCCCTGATTTCTCGTTCCAAGCCGATATCCACTGTACCACAACGCACATCCAATGTTAATGTACTTGCTCGAATTTATGCGGTAATACTAAAAAGATACACATTCTCCAAGAAAATTATTACCGTGTATACTACTTTGTCTATAGCGCGACCACTTCGTAAAAAAACTTCATATTTTCATTAAACTCGTGTATAATGCGACCCAAGCTTCGAAGACATACTAGTAGGCCTACCTTAGTCAAATATTACATCTCCCGGAACATATTTTATCGTAAAATTCTTTTTTGTACAGCTATAATATGTCGCTGTGGTGTAATGGATATAGACTCGGAATGAGAAATCGGAGAGCCGAGTACATTAAATTCACTTACGCGGAAATACCATTGGGAAAAGGTATGAATCTTTCTCTTCTTCCTCAGCTATGGATTGAATAGCAGTATAAATGGGATTCTATAGCGTTGTTTGGCAACCGGTGTACCGCAAAAAAATAATGGATGTGCGTTGTGGTGCGTTGGATATCGGCTCGGAGCGAGAAATCGGGGAGCTGAGTTCGAATTCCAGCCGAATTCATTGCATTCACTTACACGCAAATGCCCTTGGGAAAGGTATTAATCCGTCTCTTCCTTCCAGTTATGGGTTAAATAGCAGGACAGATTAGGTTCTATAGCCTTGGTCGGCAACCAGTCTACCGCAGAAAGTAATGGCAACCTACTGCGGGATAATCTTCTGCCCAGTCAGTCATGTTTCTTTCGAGACATGATCACCCAAGCGTGTGTCACGTATGGCACTTAACTGACTGACTGCCAGAAAATCTGCCTAGTCAGTCATGGATCGAAAGAGAAAGACGGCATACATAGCGAATGATGTTCTGCTGTTGATACAGCTAGAGAAATAAAGAATCTAGGCTACGGTAGGCAGGCTAAAGGAGCTTAGTTGTACCGTTAAGGTTAGTCAAAGGTACTCTGGAAATGTAGGCCTACCAGGTAGGTTACAATCACCGAAAATGCTGGGATTTTAATCCCTACCCACAAAATTTACTATTTCGTTGGAAATAAAGAAGACTGGACTGTTATGTGATATTCGTCCTACTATATGGCAGCAACTGCTGGACGGTCTCCTCAAACTACGACTTAGTAGTGATTTCGATCGTCGTTCGTAATTTTGGCCTTGTGTCATATTTAAGATATGCTTAGAAAATCACCATTAATAGGCTGAAAATGGTAAAACAGAAAAAAATTTTTGAAACTCATTTGGTCTGTTTTAACCGATCGGCCGTATTCGGCCGGATTTTGCACCAAGACATTATTTGATCGCTGCAAAATTCTTTAAAGCGGAAATCTTTCTCTAATGAAAATCAGACTCAAGAATTCGTCGAAAACTTTTTTCTCACCAAGGCCTTTATAATTTTGCAGAAAAAAATAGATCTGCAGATAAGTGGCAAGAGGTCATTGCAAATAACGGTGAATTCGAAATATTAAATAACTAGCAGTATAGCCTGGCGTTGCTCGGGTGTAATGAAAACTTTTATATATATATTATCAATTTTCTGCACTATTGTAAGAACTGCAACCTTGAAACATCTGAATATCGTTT
>JBBBDQ010001821.1:2075000-2142500 GCA_037127315.1 Ascarosepion bandense | reverse complement strand
CAGTAGACTGGTTGCCAGCCAAGGCTATATAAATTCAACTGGAATTCAACGCACATACGAGGACCAAAAGGCTGAAAATACATCTGGAGGGCGTTAGGGACAAAGCGGCGACCCTTCAAGCCAAAGAATTTTGGGGAACCATTAATGTAAAGCAACCTAAGAGGCTCATCCGTTGTTCCTTGTTTAGGATGTGGTTTCCGGCTTTCTCTTTTCCAATCTTTTCACTCTTTTCTTTTTTTTTTCAATTGGAGTAGATAGATCTACTATCGCCCGGTTCACACTCCACCCACGTCTATTGAACAGGTTAAGAGGCTCATCCCTTGTTCCCTGTTTAGGATGTGGTTTCCGGCTTTCTCTTTTCTAATCTTTTCATTTTTGTTTCTTTTTTTTCTTTTTTTCAATTGGAGTAGATAGATCTATCTATCGCCCGGTTCACACTCCACCCACGTCTATTGAACAGGTTAAGAGGCTCATCCCTTGTTCCCGGTTTAGGTTGTGGTTTCCGGCTTTCTCTTTTCCAGTCTTTTCACTATTACGTAGCCCCCTGGCGTTACCGCCTTGATTGGGGTGATACGATTAAAAAAAAAAAAAAAAAAAAAAAAAACCTGTATTCTGAAAAGATTATTTTATTTTATTTTTTTTTTTTATGTTTTATATTCAATCTTTAGGATTACTTATTTGCTGAATATTGCATTTTCGACCGTACATTCAAGTATGTAAACAAATCGATAAATTTAAAATAACCATGCTTCGCGACTTGCGCATACCCATTCGAAATCACAAACAAATCCCTAATCCGGGTCGTTGGTGCGCATGTACTGCAACCGTAGCAGCAGCGGCGGATGTGTCTATGGCAAGCAAAGTTGACGGAGCCCACCTCTTATCAGGCTAATTTTGAAATCAGACTTATGATATCTTTCTGCTAGACTATTCTATAGAACCCATAGCCGATTCCACTTTCTGCGCATATATATATATTTATCCATTACATCCACATTCGAAATACTGGCTTTTAAATTTTATCTCGAATACCAACCTCTGGCATTTGAAAGAAAATGCACATATTTCTAAGCTACAAAACAGGCTTTAAGAATATTGCTACGGTTATGATTTTTACTATTTTTCTCGAATCGTTTATATAATGATTCATTAAAAAAAATTCAGACTTCATAGATGATTTTCTAAGCGCCGCTTAGATGTGACACAAGGCCAAAATTATGGAGTACTCGGTGAGGATCGAACTCACTAGTCGACTGTTATAGGTTCTAATGAGACAACCTTGCTAACCATTAAATCAAGTCGATGTACTTCTCGTATAGTGTTTACTTTAAATTGATTTGATTCTTATTTCATTCTTGATAAACGAGACGAGTGAATATGAATTCGATCCTCACTGGGTGCCCCGTAATTTCGGCCTTGTGCCACATGTAAGCTGCGCTTAGAATATCGCCTCTTAGTTAAGACATAAAGGAGATAACTTACAGTAGTAGTCATAGTAATTATAGTAGCGATGAAAACGGGCTCTAAGTGAGAAATAAAGATACAGAAAAAAGCCCTCAAAGTAAAGCGAAACTAGACGATTCTACTGGTAAGAAGACGAAATAGGAAGAAGAAAGGGGTGGCTTTTCTGAGGGAAGCCAGCTACTTCCGGAGGATGTGGGTGGAGACCAAAGCACTGCGTGACACGTCCATATCCCTCTGCTGCTTAACCTTCTGTGGGGTCATAGTTCAGAGCAAGCGAAGGCAAGGGTTAGCAAGGTGGAGGTCGTGAACTATCAGTTTACACTCCCGATTAATTCTGTCCCACGCTTCGTGGTGGGGTTGACCACCAGTTGAAAGAGGAAAAGGAAGGATGGAATGGCAATGACTGAGGTAGAGCGGGAAGGGAGAAAATACAGGAGTGAGAGAAAGAATAAAAATAGAGAGAAGAGGAAAAGGAAGAAGAGGAAGAAAGATTGTGAAGGAAGTATTGAAAGAAAAAGCTGAAGGAAAAAAGATAAGATAATATGAGAAAAATATGTAGAAAAAAGACCTTAAAATTAAAAATAAAACAGCGGCTGGATGGTGAGTTTGGGGAATAAAAGCCAGTTTGAAAAGATTGGAATGCATTACCCAAAATAAGTAAACAGAGACAGACAGACAGACAGACAGACAGACAGACAGACAGACAGACAGACAAAAGAGGGATGAAGAGAGATAAAAGACAAGAAAATAAAATAAACTAGTGTCAAATTAAAAAAACTTCCTGATTGGTTGGATAGAAGGTTGTGCATCTTACCAGAGCTGGGGATCGGTATGCCGGTGTTCAATCCCGAACAAATTTTTTTAAAAATCGATTTCTAATATTGATTTTCAAGGCAGACAAATCCTCTTCATTTAGAAAATAAACGCAAGACAACATTTCAACCTCACTTTGTACTCTTGCGTCCTGAATAGTGTATTTTCTAAGCGCCGTTTAGAAAAGGCCGAAAGTATGGTGTACCCAGTGAGGATCGAACTCACAACTCAGTTTTAATCGGTTCTAGCGATTCAGCTTTGCTAAACATTACACCACGTTGAGGTGCCCCTTGGGTCCTGAATAGACGCGCTTTATCCGCATAATAACATTTTGATTCAGTTAAGTGACATACGGTTGGGCGATCATGTCTCGAAACAGACATGACTCTCTAAGTAGAATATTTTCCCGCAGTAGGTTGTCATTATTTTCTGCGGTAGATTGGTTGCCAACCAAGGCAATAGAAATCAAAATATCCTGCTATTTAACCCATAGCTGGAGGGAGAAGAGATGGAATAATACCTTTTCCAATGGTTTTTGCGCGTAAGTGAATGAAATAAATTTAACTCGGCTCTCAGATTTCTCATTCCGAGCCGATATCCGCTGCACCACAACGCATTAATTTTGTTTAGCTCTCCAATTAATCGGAGTACACAGTAACTTCCTATTATAATGGACTCTCCTATGAAACTAAGAATTTTTACAAGACGGAAGAGTCCATCGTTTCAATCAGTCAGTCAGTTAGTTAAGTGCCATACGTGATACACGCTTGGGCGATCATGTCTCTTTCGATCCATGGCTGACTAGGCAGAATATTTTCCTGCAGTAGGTTGCTATTTCTTTTTGTGGTAGACTGGTTGCCAACCAAGGCTATAGAATCCAATTTGTCCTGCTATTTAACCCATAGCTGGAGGGAGAGGGATGCATATTAGATATTTACCCTACTCCCCCATTTCGCAAGGATATTTGTGCGTTAGTGAATGAAACGAATTCGACTGGAATTCAAATTTTTTCATTCTGAGCCGATATCCATTACACCACACCTTGTAAGTAATCGCATATTCGTCGTTAGCGCCAGAGATCGACGTTCGAACCTAGGTAAAAATCCTGAGATTCAAAGCTGGAAGAAACTTACTTTTTCGAGAATAGGCGCACTTCAGTCTCCCTAACCAGTTCAGTAAGATATTAAGAGTGACAAAGTACGGGATGGTTCGGAGAGCAATGATCACCTACGTCCTGAAGGGTCACGGCACATAAAAGAAGAAATATGTGACTAGAAAGAGAAAAAATGAAAAAGAAAGAGGAAAATATATGAGAGAAGCGGTCTAGCCAAAATACGTGGGGTCTGCTTGCTATTTGTCTGGTAGGCACTAAAATAACTTAAGGTAGATCATAGCGGCAAGTCTATTGGAAATAGCTATATAATATCCTTTTGTTGTCAATCTGGACTAAAAGGAATAGAAGGAGTCTTTTGTGAAAGGCTTGTATTTCAGCTGATATAAAGGGAGAAAGGTATTCGTGGTGAGAAGAACGAAAGTCAAGCAGTAGTGCTGAGCGCAGGTTAGACCTATCCAATCCAGAGTCGCCGATTTGCAGTCCATATTTAAACCATAAGCCTAGTCATTTTTAAAAATCTTTTTTTACGTTTTACGTGTGCCCTCAGTGCCCTGACACGAGAATAACCTTAGAAGAAGAAAGATAATATATTTCAAGATAAGTCTATTAACACGGAGGTATGTTGGGGTAATTCAGACAGAGTTAGCTTTCTTTAAAGAGGTGGATTCTGGGTATTTTGCAACCTTGAAGAATCCAAATTTTTACTATTCTTTTTGTCAAACAGGGCTAGTGCGTACTACCCCCGACCACCCTACTGGCTGATTGGGTACCCCGGGTAGTGCTTTGTGATCCTCGCTATTTTATCGACATTTGTTCTTTGTCTACCTAACGTTACAGACTTATTAAAGGATGAAAAAGCTTCGCGCATTTTAACATCATTCTGTCTTCTTTTTTCTTTTTTTTTTTTTTTTTGTACAATTCTGTGAATTTGTTTTGCTCATGCTAAATCTCGCAAAAAAGACGATATAAAATGACTATATAAAAAATATATATAAAATTCACTATTATGGATAAAATAATAGTGAATTTATTATATTTTTATATATATATTTTTTATATAGTTATTATGGATAATGTTGAATATGTTAAAAGTTTTGAACATTTTGACAAGAACAATTTCAAATTGATGTTAAAATTTGCGAAACATTGTTCATTTCTTTTAAGATGATCTGTTATATCATGTCTCTAATTTGTACTTAGATACGTTGTATTTATTTTCGATTTTAATTTTCTAGTTCAGTTGTTCACCTATATTGCATATGGCTCATTATTAATTAATAAAATTTGAATTCATTGTTTATTTAATCTTTTAATTATTACTCTTTTTCATTTACAAAGTATGGCTAAACCCATAGATATTTACCCTACTCCCCCACTGGAGCGAGATGTGACACAAGGTCTTTTTTAACGTGGGGAGCCCGACTGCGTACACACGTGCAAAGGAAGAAAAATTCCCCAGTCCCCTCAACCGCCGGTTGAGCTGGCCCCGATGACGAGCACCTGGTCCATCCCTCTGGTGACCGGGCAAATACTCAGTGTAATTTTTCTCTGATGCACCTCTGCCCTCGCGCGGACGGAGCTACAACTGAGCCGCACTCTGTTTTTGAGGACAGAGACGCAACAGAGAGATGATTTTTGGCCCCCACCCGATACATTGTGGAATACTCACGAACCCCCGCCCGGGAGCCCAAGCATGATTTAAGGCCCCAGGGAGTTCTTTTTGACTCTCACTGTCTTATCAACATTTGCTATTTTCTACCTACATTTATATACGTTACAAATTAAAAAACTAAGCACAATTAACTTTTATTAAAGGATGAAAAATCTTTGAAGATTTTGACGTCATTTTGTTTGTTCTTTTTTCTTTTTTTTATGTCCAAATATGTGAATTTGTTTTGTTCATGAAAAATCTCGAAAGAGCCGAGTTCGAATTTTTGGCGAATTCATTTCATTCACTTACGCAAATGTATTAATCCGTTACTTCTCCGTCCAGCTATGGGTTAAATAACCGGACCGAGTGGGTCATATAGCCTTGGTTGGCAACCAATCTACCGCAAAAAGTAATGGCATCTTACTCCGGGAAAATCTCAGTCAGTCACGTCTTTTTAGAGACATGATCGCCCAAGCATGTATGGCGAGTGGCACTGAGCTGACTGATTAAAGTGTCGGAAAAAACATCATGTAAAACACACTATTTTTTATTCATAATGTTAAAAAATATGTTAAATTATTCAAATTTTGAAAAAGAAAAATCTCAAGTTATCTTTCTTCTTCTAAGGAATTGCTTGGGTATATCTTTTGGTTAGAATTGTGTGCGTGCGCACACGCACACGTACAACTGACCAAGTAATCAACCTTCTAACTAAGCACACAACTCTTCGAAATTCTAACCAAAAGAACTACCCAAGGAATAAAAACGTACATCCCAAAAGCTAATGTCATTAATCAACCATTTAACTTCGCACTCTATTTCCTTCAAAATTCTAACGGTCAACACAGAAAACACATTCTCTTTATTATCAATAACCCCAACCAACCTCACACTAACAAGGAACCAAATATAGACAGAAGATTTCCATTCTTCTTCATTCCTCCTGAAGAGACATTGGAGACCCAATGTCGAAACAACCATATGATTGTAGATGACACACACACACACACATATATATATATATATATATATATATATATATATATATATATATATATATATTATGTCATTTTTCATCATATTTCGATTTCTGCTTTGGTCTCACTACCAACCAAGTCTGCGGGGAGACCTAAGGCAGGTAGTGTCATGTTGTTATGGCTCCATTTCATGTTTTTCTATCTTCCCTATCATCCCCAGCATTACATAGATAAAGTCTTCCTTAGTGTGTGGGCTGTACTTAATAAGACAATTTTTTGTATATCTCTTAAGCTGGGGTTTCCAGGGATTCTTTCAATGTGTTGTTTTGTCCCATTTTTTATCATTCCAAGTGCACCTACTATCACTGGCACAACTCTTGTTTTCAATTTCCACATTTTTTCTATTTCAATTTCCAGGTCTTTATATTTTGACAGTTTTTCAAATTCCTTGATTGCTATGTTACAATCCGCTGGACAAGCCATATCAATTAATAGACAAGTTTTCTCCTTCTGGTTTTTAACAATAATGTCTGGCCTGTTTGCTTCAATTTTTCTGTCTGTGTAGATGGTGTAATCCCATAGAATGGTTACATCTTCTATTTCTGTAACCGGTGCTGGGTGATGTTCATACCAGTGTTTGCCTACAGCTTTTCCATAATGTTTGCATATTGCCCAATGTAAATATTGCCCAACTCTACCGTGGCGATTTTTATATTCATTTGGGGCAAGCACAGAACAGCCTGAGATTTGGTGGTCTATTGTTTCTTGGTGTTTATCACAGCACCTGCATTTTGGATCCATATTATTATGCATAATATTTGCCTGAAAGTTTCTCGTGAAAAGACTTTGGTCTTGTGCTGCAAGAATAAAGCCTTCAGTTTCGGACTATTATTAAAATACTTTAATCGAAAACGGAAAAGTAGGAATGTAAATTCCAAGAACCTGATCCTAATTAATATTAAAAATTTTTATATTAAAAAATGATACAGGAGGAGAGCTCAATGTAATTAACATTACAGAGCTAATACAAAGTAAAATAAATTTTCAATATTCAAAAATGTTGAATGAAAATTTCGACATAAAATCCCTAAGAGAGATTTTACATCTCCTCAGCAACCGTACATCTTTCAAAATGGAAATAAAAAATAAGCATAAAAGGAGAGAAAAAAAAAAAACAGAAAAAAATTTAAAGAAAAAAAAAACGACGGTTAAGATTTGAGAAATTTACATCACAATAAATTTCGGAAGTAATTCATGTCTAATTTTAGATTTTAACTTTTAGATAGAGTTGTAAGTGAAGAAATGGAAAATTTGGTTTCGTCTAGCAAAGGTAAGTGGTTAGGGGTGCTATTAAATTGAGAATAGGGTTAAACAAAACGGAATGGGAAGTGGGAGGTAAAAAAATAAAGACAAGGAAAGAGAAGAATAGAAAGGAAAAAAGGGGAGAAAAAGTAAAAAAAGAAAAAAGAAAATATATATAAGTGTATTTCGGGTTAATTTCTTTATTGAACCAATTTTCGATAAAAAGAGATAGACAATTTTCTTTTACAGATTTTGTTTTCGGGGTTCGATGAGTGTGAATATTGTCCAAATTTTTGTGATCAACCACTTTCAACTATACCTCAAGTCATTGTTTAGATATTTGGTTAGATATTGTGTTTCATACATTTAAAAAAATCAACTTCTTAATCATAAATTATTGAGCCAACGGCGTATAGTTGAAATGGCTTGAACACAAATATTTAGACAAGATCTATATTCACCGAACTAAATATAACAAAGAAAAGTTTGTTTTTTTTTTTAATCACTTCGCCCCAAGCAAGGCGGAACTATCACTAGTGCGCAGGGGGTTTCAGTGAGATAAAAAAAAAAAAAAGTAACTTTGTACCGAGCGTGTTGAAAAAGGTATAAAGGTGGATAGAATTCAAGGTGATAGAAGCTGAAAATTGACGTTGCATTTAAGCTTTTAAAGGTTGTAGCTTGTCAGGGAAAGGAGTAAACGGAAGTGAGTTCCACAGGCAGGAAGTGCGAGTAAAGAAACTTACAGTAAAAGAATCAGTTAGATTCGACTATTTCAACGGTAAAAGGGTGGGACTTGGATGCTGATCTAGTAGCACGCGTAAGTTCATGTGGTCTGGGCACCAGGGATGAAAGCTCGTTAGAGCAGTTGACATGAAGCTAATGAAACATTAAAATATGAAAAAAAAAAAAAAATCCTTATCAGTGGTTTAGCTAATATATATATATATATATATATATATATATATATATACGAATATATTCGCTATACCACTGATAAGGATAATATATATATATATATACTATGTCAAAACATTCCGAAATTTAAATTCGTTGAATGGCCATTTATTAATTCAAATATGGTACAAATTTTCTATACCGGAAGAAGCCCTAAAACATATCCATACACAGGAGGTTACAAAAAAGGGAGTGGGGGTTAAGAAAGAAAAAATTATTTATATTTGTCGGCAAGACATAAGGAAAAGGGAAATATTTCTCGCTGAAATGGCCATTCAACGAATTTAAATTTCGGAATTTTTTGACATACTATATATAACTGGCACTGTAAATAGATTATAATATTTACGTCGAGCCCCCCCCACCTTGATTAATTTTAATATTACTAAAATTAATATTAATAGGATCGGGTTTTGGGTATTTTACTTTTTGCTCATCATTTTTGGATTTAATATATATATATATATATATATATATATATATATATATATATAATATTTAATTTTTCAGTAATTGCTATATTGTCACTTGATTAACAGTTGTCATTATAGACCGTTTTCATTTGTTTAAATGTTATTAACGCTTGTAAGTATATATTCTGACAATCATACAATATTCTTGTGTGAATCTGAGAAACAACATTGCCAAATTTTCAGTCTGTCAAGGATAATTATTGTGAACTTTGCACTTACTGATAATATTAAAGATTGTTTTAGTTCTCTATGAAGCGCTCTTATATCCAAAATTCTATTCGTTAAATTAAATCATGTAATTTTGCATATATCAATGAGTGCCATTATCCTATAATAATTCTGCTTGTTCCTTCCTTAGTTAGTTACTTAGTTCGTTCGTCCGTCCGTTACACCACTTACTCTCTATGCGAGCTTTTCCTTTCCCTTTATCTTTTTAAACGTTACTCTTCTTAGCCTTTCTCTCACCTTCGCCAAACGGAAAGATCGTAAAGAGTGAGAGAGTAGGAGGAGAAAGTCAATAGCATTACCGTAGCAGCAGCAGCAGCAGCTTAAGCTGTGTGTGTATGTGTGTGTACTGTACAATATAGTAAAAATAGGTAGGTTTGTATCGTATCCCGCGACCTAATAACGAAGTTTCTGGCCTCTTTTACATCCTTGGCCATTAGTCAGTTGGTCTTTTCTGTTTACAATGGACACAGAAGCTTTTAAAGTAACTTTAATTATTTTTTAAAATTTTTTTAATCCCCTCTAACATTTTAGAAATTTTGACAGAAAGTTTTGTTTTGATTTCAGTTAGCGGCTAAAGAAACGTTACGACTGTTTTACAATGGAAACGTAATGATTGCATCACCCACTTTTTTTCGGTGACAAACATTAATTTGGAAATTCACGCGAATCGCAAAAATCAAATAAATGTCGGATTTTAATGAAATTTTCAGGAATCATTCACAAATGAATTAATTTTTTTTTAAATTATTAGTTTTCAAAAATCTTGATGAAAATATTTTTTTTACCTCTGTTAACCTCCCCCCCCCCGAACTCCACGTAAATCCATGAAATCCTTAAAAATTTTATATTGTTGGTTAACTTCTTTTTTTTTGTTCAACGCAGGACTCATTGGGGAATATAAATCATCTATTTTTTTATTTTAAGTTTGAAATCATTATCCGAAAATCTTCTCTGAAGAGTAAAATAAAAAATGCCATAAAACTCTGATATAATTTGGTTTGATAAGCTTTTAATTGCTGGAATAAATAATAATTATTAATGATAGTAGACAATAAAGAAAAAAAAATTTTTCGATTAATAATAAAACGATTTTTATTAAACATTTCAAATTTTAGGTAGGTAATATAATCATCATTTCTTAACTAAAATGTCTACTCGCAATCAATTCTTTGAAGATGTTAAAAATATTTTTAAACCTTTATATATTATTAAATTGTTTAATAATAAAAATAATAATAAAAATGAAAACAATTCTTTTAAAATTTTATTATTTTATTTATTAAGACGTTACTATCATTTGTAGTATGACAAAGTAAAATTTTTCCAGGAAATCATAATTATCTTTCCTTGGAAATTCCACGGGTTCCGCTAGTTGTTATTATTATTAATATTATTATTATTTTTATTGTTGTTGTTATTTTTCATCATATTTTATTTCTTCTATGGTCGCACTACCTACCAGGTCTGCGGGGAGACCTAAGGCAGGTCGTGGTGTGTTGTTATGGCTCCATTTAATACTTTTTCTATCTCCCCTAACATCCCTTGCGTTACATAGACAAAGTTCTCCTTAGTGTGTGGGCTGTACTTAACAAGAAAATCTTTGGTATATCTCTTAAGCTGGGGTTTCCAGGGATTGTTTCAATGCGTTGTTTTGTTCCACTTTTTATCATTCCAAGTGCACCTACTATCACTGGCACGATTCTTATTTTCAATTTCCACATTTTTTTCTATTTCAAATTCCAGGTCTTTATATTTTGACAGTTTTTCGAATTCCTTGGTTGTTATGTGACAATCCGCTGGACAAGATATATTAATTAATAGACAAGTTTTCTCCTTCTGGTTTTTAACAATAATGTCCGGCCTTTCTGTCTCTGTAGATGGTGTAATCCCATAGAAAGGTGACATCTTCTATTTCTGTACCCGGTGATGGGTGATATTCATACTAGTGTTTGTTTACATATTTTTCATTGTGTTTGCACATTGTCCAATGTAAATATTGCCCCACTCTATCGTGACGATTTTTATATTCATTTGGAGCAAGTACAAAATATCCTGAGATTAGATGGTCTATTGTTTCTTGGTGTTTATCACAGCACCTGCATTTTGAATCCACATTATTATGTATAATATTTGCCTGAAAGTTCCTAGTGAAAAGATTTTGGTTTTGCGCTGCAAGAATAAAGCCTTCAGTCTCAGACTTTAATCCAGATGCACGTAACCATCGATGAATATTAACTTTATCAACACTGGATTTATTAGCACGTTCTGGATATTGGCTATGCAGAAGTTTGTCTTGCCGGCATTGTTTCATCTGTTCAAGAGCTTTATCCTTGGCTTACTTTTTCATATTTTTTGCCGCAATAATTGGTTCTTGGCTTCTATTTTGCTTTTCTACAGAATCTACTAAATGTAAATCATGTTTGTATTTACTGCCTTCTTTCATTATTGAATATTTTTTCTTTCTGTTTTCATGTTGTTTGAGTAATTGTATCATCCAGTCCTTTGTTGTTTCTATGTATGTCATTAAGCCAATAGTTGTTGTCTTGTATGACATTTGTAGCTGAATATTATTATTATTATTATTATTATTATTATTATTATTATTATTATTATTATTATTTCTTTTGGTTTGTGTTCTATACACATTTACTCCTTGGTCACAACCAGATACCTAAGGTCAGAAATAGCAAAAATCTCTAACTCTTCAGAAAAAAAAGCCTAAGTCGTACACATTTTACATCGATAAATGTATTTTTAATGTTTGAACTGTAATTTTGAGTATTTTTTGTATTTCTTTAAGGCATGGGCTACCAGGACTCTCTTCAATGAGTCTATCGGAACCTTTTACAATCAGTCCGAGTGCTCCAACTACAACTGGAATTATTGATGTTTTTATGTGCCACATTTTTGAGATTTCCATTTCAAGACAAATATATATATATATATATATATATATATATATATATATATATATATATTATTTCATATATATGTAAGTTTAGGGCCTTTTAACATCATGCTATGCCGTTTTTTCAGCGAATTAAGGGAGCCGTGTATTGAATATTGCTGCCATATCTGGTCGTGTGCCCCTGCTGCTCTCCTTGGGCTTCTTGACAAAATACAAAGGAGGATCTGTAACGTGGTTGATACTGACTTGGCAGACCGGCTGCAGCCGCTCTCACACCGGCGTGATGTGGCTTCCCTGTGCCTCTTCTACAAGTACTTTCATGGCTTCTGCTCCGATGAGCTTAGATCACTGGTGCCGCCTAAGCACGAATTTACACGAGATACTAGATTAGCAACTAGGTCCCACCCTTTTACAGTTAAACAAATAAGATGTAACCGTAAATTCTACTCCAACAGCTTCTTTTCTCGCGCTTCCCGCCTGTGGAACTCCCTTCCACAAGTCTGCTTTTCCAACAGTTACAATCTCCAGGTGTTTAAATGTAGGGTCAATAGACACCTCCTATCACACTAACTCCCAACTATTCTCACAACACTCTCATCTACCCAACCCTCATTCTCGGTATCCTTACCCGCCTATCACCCACCCTCTGTCATTTCCTATATTTAATCAGCCTTTCTCCACTCTACGTAGCCCCCTGCGCAGTAGTGGCAGTGACATGCCTTGCTCGGGGTGAAACGCTTATAAAAAAAAAAAAAAAAAAGTTACCTACATTATTATTATTATTATTACTTCTCCGTCTCCTCCATTTCTATTGTCTACACATTTTCTACTGAATCCCAACCAGACCTAAAGTCAGAAATGGCTTCATGACATTTTACGCTGATCATTTTATTTTATTTTACACACACATTTTACATTGATTCAGCTCTTCGTAATTTGTGAGGTGTACTTGTGAGTAAAATGTTTTGTATTTCTTTAAAGTATGGACTACCAGGAATCCCTTCAGTAACTCTATCGTAAACCTTTTATAATCAATCCGAGTGCTCCAACTACAACTGGAATTATTGATGTCGTTATGTACCACTTCAAGAACCTTATAGTTTGATGGTTTTTTGATTTTCAAACATAATTTAAAATCTACAAATACTGCCATATTAATAAGAAAGCACATTCTGTTTTTGTGGTCATTCATCACACGATTCCCTTTGACTGTTTTGTATGTGTGTATTTTAAAATCGCATAAAATTGTTACAGCTTCTATATCTGTAATCTGATCCGGAGGATGTTCATACCAGTTTTTTGCAGTTTTTTTTTTCCCGTAAACGCCGCATATTTTTCAATGTAGATATTGAACCACTCTATCACTCCGAGTTTTTTAATCAGCGAGTGCTATCACTGTAAAACCTAGATATTTATTATAGAATCTGCATTTTAGGTTAACATAATTTTTCTTTTTATGTGTTTGGTATTGTGTGTGGTATCATCTTCCCAGAGATTAATTATAAGTGCCTAATTACCAAGACTCTTCCGGTTGGGGTCTATGAGTAAAAGTTAATTGTAGGCGTGTTATCTATGCAAATCTGGGACGTTTCGTTTAGATATATAGGTTTTGCAGTTCTGTACAAAATAAACATTTGTAGCTGTGGGGTGCTGATGTGCCCAGGAATTTTACTCATTTGATTTTTAGTACGCATCTTTATCATACCCAATGCCCCTATCACAACAGGGCTAATCGTAGTTTTAAGTGTTCACATTTTTACTACTTTGATTCGCAGATCTTTATAATTTGACACTTTTTTTTAATTCTTTTATAGAAACTTTGGAATTATTATTATTATTATTATTATTATTATTATTATTATTATTATTATTATTATTATTATGTCATTTTTCATCATATTTCGATTTCTGCTTTGGTCTCACTACCAACCAAGTCTGCGGGGAGACCTAAGGCAGGTAGTGGCGTGTTGTTATGGCTCCATTTCATGTTTTTCTATCTTCCCTATCATCTCCAGCATTACATAGATAAAGTTTTCCTTAGTGTGTGGGCTGTACTTAATAAGACAATTTTTTGTATGTCTCTTAAGCTGGGGTTTCCAGGGATTCTTTCAATGTGTTGTTTTGTTCCATTTTTTATCATTCCAAGTGCACCTACTATCACTGGCACAACTCTTGTTTTCAATTTCCACATTTTTTCTATTTCAATTTCCAGGTCTTTATATTTTGACAGTTTTTCAAATTCCTTGATTGCTATGTTACAATCCGCTGGACAAGCCATATCAATTAATAGACAAGTTTTCTCCTTCTGGTTTTTAACAATAATGTCTGGCCTGTTTGCTTCAATTTTTCTGTCTGTGTAGATGGTGTAATCCCATAGAATGGTTACATCTTCTATTTCTGTAACCGGTGCTGGGTGATGTTCATACCAGTGCTTGCCTACAGCTTTTCCATAATGTTTGCATATTGCCCAATGTAAATATTGCCCAACTCTATCGTGGCGATTTTTATATTCATTTGGGGCAAGCACAGAACAGCCTGAGATTAGGTGGTCTATTGTTTCTTGGTGTTTATCACAAAACCTGCATTTTGGATCCATATTATTATGCATAATATTTGCCTGAAAGTTTCTAGTGAAAAGACTTTGGTCTTGTGCTGCAAGAATAAAGCCTTCAGTTTCAGACTTTAATCCAGATGCACGTAACCATCGATGAGTATTAACTTTGTCAACATTGGATTTATTGGCACGTACTGGATATTGGCCATGCAGAGGTTTGTCTTGCCAGCGCTGTTTCATCTGTTCAAGAGCTTTATCTTTGGCTTTCATTTTCATATTTTTTGCCGCAATAGTTGGTTCTTGGCTTCTGTTTTGCTTTTCTACAGAATCTACTAACTTTAAATCTTGTTTGTATTTACTGCCTTCTTTTATTATTGAATATTTTTTCTTTCTTTCTTCATGTTGCCTTACTAATTGTATCATCCAATCCTTTGTTGTTTCTATGTATGTTAGTAAGCCAATAGTTGTTGTCTTGTATGACAATTCCAGCTGAATAAGACCTCTTCCACCTTCTTTACGGGGTATGTATAGACGGTCTACATCAGCCTTTGGATGATGCATCTTATGCTTAGAAAGAAGCTTTCTTGTTTTAGCATCCATTCGCCTGATGTCGTTTAGAGTCCAGTTTAAGATGTTAAAGCTATATTGGACAACTGGGATTGCAAGGCTATTAATGGCCATAACTCTGTTCTGTGAATTTAATTCAGTTTTTAATATCATTCGTAGCCTTCTATAGTACTCTTTACGCACTATTTCTTTCATTTTTTTATGGTGAATGTTTTCACTCTCATTTACATCTAGGTATTTATAAGCTTCTTCTGGTTTCAATTCTTTTATTGTTACAGCAGGGTCTAGGCTAATTGAGGATGTTTCTTGTATTGATCCACGTAAAACTGTAGCTTTAGCACATTTATTCAAATTAAATTTCATTCCAATGTCTTCGCTGAAGCATTTTACAGTTTGCAGAAGACCTTCCAGCTCATTATCATTCTTAGCATATAACTTCAAGTCATCCATGTAAAATAGATGGCTTATTTTCTTTTGTCCTATTTTATAACCACATTCTGTCTTATTAAGTTGACTGGTTAGTGCTATTAATGATATGCAGAATAGTAAGGGAGATAAAGAATCACCTTGAAATATACCTCTTTTGATGTTTATTTCATCAGACTTATAGGTTCCATTTATATGATTGAGGTAAATGTTTGTTTTCCATATAGACATGCACTGTTTGATGAAATTGATGATGACGGGCGATATCTTGTATATATTTAAAGTCTTTAAAATCCAGTCATGTGGCACACTATCGAATGCCTTTCGATAGTCTATCCAGGCTGTACTAAGATTTTTCTTTGTACTGTAGCAGTTTTCCAGGATCATTTTGTTAATCAGCAATTGGTCTTTACAACCATAACAGCCACGTTTGCACCCTTTTTGTTCAAGCGGTATCATGTCATTTCTTTCTAAGAATAAATATGTCTGCTTTGTTAAAATAGATGTTAATAGTTTATATGTTGTCGGAAGACATGTAATTGGTCTGTAGTTTTTCGGGTTGTTTGTGTCACCATTCTTGGGTAGAAGAAATGTAATTCCTTTGGTCATCCATGCAGGAATTTTAATGGGATCGTCAACCATTTCTTGAAGTTCTTTGGCTAGTTTTTTATGTGCTGCATTTAAATAATATAGCCAAAAGTTAGGAATTTTATCTATACCTGGGAATTTCCAATTGTGTGCTTTTTTTAGTGCAAATTTAACATCGTCTTCTGTAATTCCAGGCCATGTCTGTTCGGGTTTATTTTTCATTCGTTCTATCTCCTGCGTAATCCAATGTACTTCCTTGCTAAGTTCTTTAGGGCAAGCCCATATCTTTTCCCAGAACTGTGTGACTTCTTCCATTCTGGGGGGTACTGTCACTTCAATTCTTTTTTTACCTATTTCCCTGTAAAATCTCTTTGTATCAGTCTGAAAGATCTTGTTTTGTCTGTAAAATCTTGCTCTTTTTTCATAGCGTCTTATTCTTTGAGCCTTTAGTTGGATTTTTTGCTTTATTTTTTCTTTATTTGATAAGACTTCATTTACATTCCTGATGTTATATTTTTTTTCGGCTCTTCTGCTTTTCCTAGTTCTTACATTTATTCCTCTACTCAGTTCATCCAGTACTGATAGTTCGCTTCTAAGTTGTTCGATTTCTTTTTGTATTTTTCTTTTCCAAGGTGGATCTTCACGCCTGCGAGACTGCCTTGTTTTTATTTTGATATTCATTTTTTTTGTTGCTGCTGTTGCTGATGCATATATTACTTCGTTTAGATTTGTATGAGGGTCTTCATCCAGTATTGATTTCAGTGCTGCATTGTAGAGTTTAATAGTACGGAGGTTATGTTTTGTTGGTTTTAATTTTGGGAGCTGTTCACGTTCCTCCATTGTAATATTTTGTATTTGACTTAGATGGTTTTTTATTTCTATCTTGGCTTCCTGTATATTGTTCTTATTTTCCGTCAAATAATTATCTTCGATGTGTTCTGAACTCGTTTTATTTTTGTCTTTTAACTGACTCAGATCACACCTTTCCAACATTTTTAAACTTACAGCATTATCTTCGCAGTGATTTGCGTGTTTCACGGTTTCTACATTATGACCTGTGGCTTGTTTGGTGTTATTACTTTTTATTTCTGATTCCGGTTCCTTTTCATATTTTGTTGATTCGTCACTTCTTGTTACAATTCTTTTAATTTCATTAGTTTCAGCCTCTGTCAGTCGGTTATTATGAATAATGTACCTACGTACATTGGCTAATTTATTTTCGTCAATATACTTTCTATTTGCATGACCAACTTTTTCACGCCAAATGTCATATGTTTGGCGAGTCATGTTTTTTTGAGGTTTGAGTAACGCTTCATGAAATGCAGTCATAACGACTTTGTACTCCTCACGAGACCATTTTATTTTTTCTTTCTTTAAATATACGATTGTAGATCTAGCTGGTGAATTTTCAGGACCATCATTAGGATTATCCTGGTTGTGGGGACCTGAAGATTCGTTCTTTGTGTAGGAGTTTGTTCCTATGGCAGATTTTTCGACCTCAGGTAGGTTCCCTCCTGAAGGACGAGCTCCCTGTTTATCCACTGGAAGAGCCATACTGGACTTTTTATTTTTATTTGTATTTTTCATGTTTTTCCCACGAGTGACGCACGGGTCCAAAAGTCCACCCAAAGTTGCCCGGCACGTTGGGTAACGGTCTTTTACAAACAGGGTCCCGAAGCCTGTAGGGGATCGTTTGTGACCTCATAACGCAGTAGCCATTCACTCCTCGGCACGATTAACACCTTGAGTTGCGGGTTGTTGTTCGGAGTTTTCCTTCTCCTAAATGGGCTGCCAAGCAACAACTGACATAGACGCGATTGGAATTCAAGGAGAAAGACGCTGGTTAAAAAAAAAAAAAATAAAAAAACCCTTTGGCGTAGCAACGGCTCAACGAAACAAAACATCAGTATTTTGTTAAAAAAAAAAAAAAAAAAAAAAAAAAATTACGAAATATCGACAGCTAAAGGAAATATAGTACGGATGATTTTATTTAGGTTCATTTAAATAGCAAACAGATAAATTAATTAAAATAAAACAGAATTTCATAAAAAAAAAAAAATTCGATAATATCTAAAGAAAAAAAAATAAAATAAAATCCTGTTTATATTAAAACAGAATTTCATATTGAGAAAAGGAAAAATTCAAATAGAGAGACGCTGGTTGAAAAAAAAACAAAACAAACATACTTTGACGTAACGGTCGTTCAACGGAAAAAAAAAATGTGTAATAATTTGTTCGTCCACTTTATCATTTATTTTTTCAATAAAGTCGTTGGTCAAAAAATAGGTTTATCAGAATAAGATAAATTGAATAAGTAAATTAAATCAATAAATAAATAAAAATAAATATATCAATAAATACGTAGACTTTCTATAAAATAATACCGTATAAATTGTTTTTCATCGGATTTAATTTATTTTCTTGTTTTGTTTTGTTTTGTTTTTAAGAAAATTATAATAGTTAAAAAAAAAAAAATTTTACGAAATATCGACAGCTAAAGGAAATAATACGGATGATTTTATTTAGGTTCATTTGAAGAACAAACAGATAAATTAAAATAAAACAGAATTTCATAAAAAAAAGAAAGAAAAAAAAAGAAAATTACGATAATATCTAAAGAAAAAATCCTGTTTATATTAAAACAGAATTTCATATTGAGAAAAAGAAAAATTCAAAGAGAGAGAGACGCTGGTTGAAAAAAAAAAAAAACTTGGACGTAACGGCCGTTCAACGGGAAGAAAAAAAAACATCACTGCACTTAGAGAGTATTGTTAAAATAAAAAAAAAACAATTGTTGCTACTATCAACCTTTGTCCTTGCAAAATTCAAAATTTAATAGGAAAGAAAAAGTGGACATATCTTTGAGTTTACTACCGTAAAATTTAAAAAATAATAATTTGTTCGCCCACTGTATTCTGTGTTATTCTTTCATTAAATCCAACGAGAATAAGATTATCGAAAAATAAATAAATATATAAAATGAACGAACAAATATAAATAAATTATTACATATTCTTTCTAAGAAAGAATATCGTAGATCGAACAGTTTTTTAGTGTTTTTCGTCGTATTTTTTTTTTCGTTGTCTTGCTTTAGAAAACTAGTTAATAAATCTATTTAAGGATCATTTAAAGAAACATACAATATAAATTATATACAAAGAAAAAATTAATGTTTATGTTTAAAATAGTGAAATTAAAAATTAATGTTTACGTTAAAAAAAAAAAAAAAGAATTTCAAAATTTTTTAATAGGAAAGAAAAAGTGGACATACCTTTAAGTTTACTACCGTAAAATTTAAAAATAAAATTTTGATAGCCCACTGTATTCTGTGTTATTCTTTCATTAAACCCAACGAGAGTAAGATTATCGAAAAATAAATAAATATATAAAATGAACGAACAAATATAAAGAAATTATTACATATTCTTTCTAAGAAAGAATATCGTAGATCTAACAGTTTTTTTTGTTTTTCGTCGTATTTTTTTCGTTGTCTTGCTTTAGAAAACTAGTTAATAAATATATTTAAGGATCATTAAAAGAAGAAACATACAATTAAAATTATATACGAAGGTAAAAATTAATGTTTATGTTTAAAATAGTGAAATGAAAAATTAATGTTTACGTAAAAAAAAAAAAAAACGTTACGTTTTCAGGAGCCTCAGAAAAGCACGTCATTCTCGTTGTAATTCCAATCGCGTTATTATTATTATTATTATTATTATTATTATTATTATTATTATTATTTCTTTTGGTTTGTGTTCTATACACATTTACTCCTTGGTCCCATTGGAATTATGTGGTCAAGTCATATCAATTCGTTGGCAGGTTCATTTCCTGAAATCTTTTATGACTATGTTTGGTCTATTTGGATCAATTTTCCTGTAAGGATTGGGAAATTCCACAGTATAATCACTTCATCCTCATTTGTAACATCATTTGGGTGGTATTTATACTATGAGTCCAGGACTTCATTACTATAGTTCGAACATTCATGCCAATGAATATATTGTACTAGCCTGTCATGTCTAATATTCTTTCTCAGCAAGGACCAGACACCTTGATACTATGATTATTGTTGTTTTTGTTGAGTGAAAGAGCAACACATCAATAAAGTGTCGATATAGTGCAAACAAACGAAGGCAAATAAGCTCACGATGACAGTCTATTAAGAATATACAAGACACATGCATCCCAGCCAAATGCGCGCGTTATGGTAACAGGTTTTGATAACTGACTGACAGGTATTTTGACTATAGGTGGGGCCCAGTTCGAAGTACCTTCAGGTCGAGTAACTTAGTTAGCTGAGATGGTTGCCGATTGAAAGTATCCCCAAGTATCTAGGTATGGCCTAAGTCGACTTGGCTGCTTCATTCTTCAAACTTCACGTAGTTTTAAGTATCCACATTTTTACTACTTTGATTTGCAGATCTTTATAATTTGACATTTTTTTAATCCTTTTATAGAATAGTGAGAAGGTTTAATTAGTCAGATTTTAATGATTTTTTTTTGTTTTTATTCTTTTTTATTTTAGAAAACTAAAAATGTCTTCTAGTTTTGTATTCAAAAATGTTTTGCTGAGAATAATTCTTTTTTTTTCCTTCAAAAATGTATTATGGAAATAATTTTTTCTTCAAGAATGTATTTTGGTAATAATTTTTACTTCAAAAATGTATTATGGTAATAATTTTTCTTCAAAAATGTATTATGGAAATAATTTTTTTCTTCAAAAATGTATTATGGTTATAATTTTTTCTTCAAGAATGTATTTTGGTAATAATTTTTACTTCAAAAATGTATTATGGTAATAATTTTTTCTTCAAAAATGTATTATGGTAATAATTTTTCTTCAAAAATGTATTATGGAAATAATTTTTTCTTCAAAAATGTATTATGGTAATAATTTTTTCTTCAAGAATGTATTTTGGTAATAATTTTTACTTCAAAAATGTATTATGGTAATAATTTTTCTTCAAAAATGTATTATGGAAATAATTTTTTCTTCAAAAATGTATTATGGTAATAATCTTTACTTCAAAAATGTATTATGGTAATAATTTTTACTTCAAAAATGTATTATGGTAATAATGTTTTCTTCAAAAATGTATTATGGTGTTGGGGAGTCACCCCTTTTTACAGTCTCAATAGACTCTTTCAAAGTATACAAATAATCCTGCCTACAGAAAACAGTAGTCGTGTTGTCTGTTGGGTTGTTGTTGTTCTTAGATTTGGTGTTTGTCAGAGCAGTTGAACTGCCGCTCGTTGGTCAGCAAGAATATAGACTATTACCCGGACTTACTTCTTGTATATATTTGACTTCTACTAACAAGTATTCCTGAATTTACTAACCGTGTACAGGTTGTCTATCTTTTATTCAATATATTTACATTTTTCCTCTCATATCTGTTTTTTGTTATTATTATATTCTGTGGTCTTCTAAATAAGAATCCACTTCAAAAAAGTATTATCGCAATAATTTTCACTCCAAAAATCTATTATTGTAATTATTTTTCTTCAAAAATGTATTATTGTAATTATTTTTACTTAAAAAATGAATTATGGTAATAATTTTTACTAAGAAATGTATTGCCAAATTACATTGGTAATATTTTTCCATCAAAAATTTATATTTTTCTATAAAAGTATATATATATATATATATATATATATATATGTGTGTGTGTGTGTGTGTGTGTGTGTGTGTGTGTGTGTGTGTGTTTATACTTTCATAGTGTTTTGATCCCTATTTGGGGGTTAACTATTTGCCCATATCTTGGACCCTAACAGGTGCTACCACTCCAGGTCATGGTGGACCTGAGAAAAACATCAGTTAAGAGGTGGTTCCATGTTCCTCACGACCTGTCAATCAGAGGCCTTGCTGCCGGATGCAGTTTACCGTCATGCCTAGGATCCCATACGAAGGACTTCCTGCTGGATGTTTTACACACAGACAGACAGTAAAGTAAAAGTAAAAGTAAAGTAACTAGTTCCTTTGTGACGCCTTTTGTCCCTTTCGGACTTCTAAAGGACGAAACATATCACAGAAAACTTTTTCCACTTTGTCAAACATTTTTCACCAATATTGTTTTGATATATACAAATATATATCGTTATCTCATATGCATTAATATATACATACGTTGGAAAATCAGTTATAAATGGCCTGAAAATATCGAAAGGTTGAAACTTCTTCTTCTTCTTCTTCTTCTTCTTCTTCTTCTTCTTCTTCTTCTTCTTCTTCTGTGTGCACTGTCCCTTCAGGACGTAAGCGATCATGGCTTTCCACGTTTCCCTATCGCCTTCTCCTGTTACACCGTGCAATCCTTGTTCTGTCATCCACCTGATTAGGTCCTTCAAATATGTTATCCGTTGCTTTCCCCTGTCTCTTTTTCCCTCTATCTGGCCTGTTAGTGTCAGGGTCTTCAAGCCCTCCTTCTTCATTGCATGTCCCAGGAACTTCATCTGTCTCTTCCTGATAATCAGTATTAATTTGCTTTTCGTTTCCATAATTTCTAAGACCTCATCATTGCTCACATGCTAGTTTCTAGTGAAATTGTCCTGTTTCTTAATATCTTACTCATCTTCTGGAATGCTTCCTTCACTATGCCAATTCGACTTCGGATCTCTGTGTCACACTTTCCGTGTTCTGTTAAAACGCTTCCCAGATATTTAAATTTTTGTACCTGCTTGATTCTGGTATCCCCGACCTGTATTTGGCATTTTGGGCTGCCCTTTTTACTGATGACCATGCATTCAGTTTTCGTGCAGTTTATTTCTAGTTATTTCTTGTTACTTTCTTCAGCTACCTTCTGTAGGAGGTCTTGTAATTTCCTTTCTGTGTCTGCTATCAGCACTATATCATCTGCGTACCTTAGGTTGTTCAAATTGTGGCTTCCGATTACGAATCCAGGCATAACTTCTAGGGTCCTCAAAATATTATCGCTGTACAAGTTGAACAGATCCGGTGAAAAGACACATCCTTGTCTTACGCCCCTTTCTATCTTTGTATATTTACACAATTTATTACCTGTCCGTATGGAAGGGGTTTGCTGCCATTAAAGATTCTTTATTACTCTCAAGTCTTTTCCAAATATGTCCAGGCTGCCGAGCATCTCTATCAGTTGTTTCTAAATGAAAAATGGTGAAAAGCTCTATAATACAAATGTATTGAGCACTTTTTAATACAACTGGGTATTGGTCTAATTTAATTATAACCAAAAAACTATATATATGTATATATATATATATATGTGTGTGTGTGTGTGTGTGTGTGTGTGTGTAAAAATGAAATGCAAAATTATTTTTTTAACGCGTTTCAACTTCTGAAAGGACAAAATGTGTTTGTAAAGAATAATCTTTACATTTGTCTCTATTCATATTGTTTATATATATATTACGGAAATTAATGAAGATTAACTAAACTGGTTATAACAATCAACAATTTGAAATTATTTGTTTGAACATTATTTTTTATCGATACTAGTATGTAAGTAGATATTCTGTTTTATAATCAAGCAGTATCATATATTCATTGGTGGCTTCCCCTATGTGGATAGGGGTCGCAGGTTAGAATCCTGCCGAATGACACACATTTTCGTTACAAACATTTATCGTAAATAATCAGGCCGGTAGAAATAAATACGTAATACTGTTTGATTGTAAAACAGAATATCTACTTAAATACGAGTCAGTTAAGTGCCATATGTAATACACGCTTTGGGCGAGCACATCTCGAAACAGACATGACTGACTGGGCAGAAAATTATCCCGCAGTAAATTGCCATTACTTTCTGCGGTAGGCTAGTTGCCAGCCAAGGCTATAGAACCCAATCTGTTCTATTATTTAACCCAAAACTGGTGGGAAGAGATGGATTAATACCTTTCCCAAAGGTATTTGTGCGTAAGTCAATGCAAAAAATTCAACTGGAATTCGAATTGGATACGAGTATTGATAAAAAATAATGTTTAAACAAATATTTTCACACACACACACACACACACACACACACACACACACACACACACGCATATATATATATATATATATATATATATATATATATATATATATATATATATATCCGAGTGAATAAGGAACGAAGAATAAAATTTTTACAACGTCCAAAATATTAATTTAAAACAGTGCTCGATATATAATATATATAGAGCTGTGAATATTTATTATAAATTATATTTTAGAACATGTACAAAATTTTATATATCCACTACAAATCGTACATTTGTTTCGACATTGAAACTACAATGTCTCCTCAGGTGGTGTGGACAGGAATGGAAAGCCTCTTTTCTTATATTTGCTGAGTTGTGTGTGGGTTGTTGGTGGGGGTTAGTGATAAGGGAATAAGTCTTGTGAATTGTCCGTTTGAATTTTGAAGAAAGTGGTGTGGGTAGTGAATATAGTTGATTAATGAGTGTCTGGGAATTTTGTAGACAGATTTAACATTAGCAGTTCGAATGTAAGTTTTTGTTATCATGCGACTAGACTGTATCCTTTGGATTTCTTAGAGGAGCAGAGTAGGGATGGAATTGGACTTAATGCTTATATTGTACAGATTATTTTTGTATTTAAGCAGAGTTTTTATAATTAATCTAATTTTGTATATTTAACCTTAATTTAGAATTTAGGGAATCGATTTTTTCTATAGAATTTTTAATTTTTTAAAAAATTCTTTTTAAAAAAATTTGGATCACAGTTTGTGGTGTATCACAGTGTCGTTAGTACAATGAAGGTGTCTCATTTCTAGAGGGTCCTAGCTCTGGCTTTTGTAGTATTCTTTAGCATGATTGTAAGGTTAGTTCTTTAATATGCTTGCAGTTTACTGTGGTTTCATGCCTCTGGTTTAAAGGCTTTGTTGCTATTCGTATTTTTAATGATTTCAATTTTTTCTTGAAGACAGAGGAAACATGGTTTCTTTATTGATTTAGCTGTTCTTGCTTGTTTGAGGATTTTCCATTTAACTTTAGGTGTTTTATTTTCGTCTTTTAACTTCCAAAAGTATTTAGAGAGAGATGTCATGTTTTGTTTTTCTTTGTTATTGAAGAATGAAAGGTGATAGTAAAGTCGCTTTTTAAATACGTTTATGGTATTTCCAATATATATTTTTTTTTCATCTTTAGGATTTTCAATCGATGAAATCGAACACATATATATCAGGGATTTCGTTAAACATTTATTGGTCATGGGGCAATGGTTTGGGTTTCTACAGTTACAGAGATTGTTATTATCGGGCAGACTGGTATTAGTGTTGGACTTATTTTTGTTGTGTGATTTTAATATTTTGCTGTTATGTACTTTAATTATTTTTTCTAGATTGTTGGAGCAGTTATATCTTAGTTTTATTGTATTTTTATTGAAGATTTTGCTTAGAGGGTTATTTTTAGGAAAATGCTTATCTATTAGTTTAAGAAATTTATGCCCCAGCTTGAAGTTAACTGATTGATTAAAAGGAGCGTTATACCATATGATTTTCCTGTTTCTATTTTTGCTTTTTGAGCTCTTGAATTTTTCCACAAATTTAATTTTGGATGATTGAGATCCGCTTTCTTTAAGGATTCTGTCGTAAATTAACTTGTGTCTATCAAATATTTCCTTATTGGATGAGTGTGTGTTAATGCGGCGTTCCACTGATGATGGGGTATGCTTGATAATGGATGGTGGGTGATTAGAATTGGGGTTTATATATGTTGGGTTAGCATTATTTTTCATGTAAGGTTGGAAAGTGTTCGATACTAAGTCTAATGTTATGTCTAGGAAGTCATGAATTTTTGCATGCACACTCTGATATATATATATATATATATATATATATATATATATATATTGTCATCCGCAGACAGATCTGTTTCGCTGTATCACAGCTCATGAGTACGGTTAGACTCCGATTGCTACACAACCCAGGATGTGTGTGTGTGTGTGTACATATATGTGTGTGTGTACATATATGTGTGTGTGTGTGTGTGTGTACATATATATATATATATGTGTGTGTGTGTGTGTGTGTGTGTGTGTGTGTGTGTGTGCGCGCCAGGCGTAACTACTTTAGCGAGCAGTGTTATAATTTTTTTTATTGCTACATTTTTTGACTGATACCGTAATTAGTCTTCCATAAGTGTATATTGCATCCAACCTTTTTGAATTAACGACAACTCCCTAATTAAATTTTTATTATGTATATTACATTTCATCTAATATATACCGTGAATACTATGTTAAAATGACTTTTCAAAATACAACACTTCGAGCGGCCATTAATTTTGTAACAATGTAACAGTTGACTCCTCCTGCTATTGTCTGTCTTTAAATCAGAGCGAAAATCGTGTACTGCTGTCATATCTGGGCTGGAGTTTCCCAGTTTTCATTTTCTTGCTTCGAAAGTCTATTCACGACCTTGTGGATGATGAATTGCTTTCCACTCTTGCAAACTCCATCCCACAGACAAAATTTCTCAAGATTCTCTCTACTTTATTGGTATTTTTATCAGAAATGTACTGTTGTGGTGCAGTGGCTTGGAACGAGAAATCGGGAGCTGAGTTCGAATTCCAGTTAAATTCGTTGTATTCATTTACGCGCAAATACCCATAGGAAACGTATTAATCCGTCTCTTCTCTCCAGTTAAGGGTTAAATAACAGGACAGATTGGGATCTATAGCCTTGGCTGGCAACCATCTACCGCAGGAAGCAATGGCAACCTACTGCGGGATAATCTTCTGACTAGACAGTCATTTCTCTTTGGAGACATGATCGCCCAAGCGTGTACCACGTATGGCACTTAACTGACTGACTGATAAGCTACATTTCTTAGTTATATTAGTTCTAATATTCACAGCTAATACCAGCCATGTCACGTCCACAGGGTGTAATCACCGCCATTATGTTAGTAAGAAGGTTCCATTTGGGCACCTTCTTCGCAAGAACCATTCAGTCAGTCAATTAAGTGCCATACGCGATACACGCTTGGGCAATCATGTCTCGAAAGAGACATGACTGACTGGGCAGAAGATTATCCCGCAGTAGGTTGCCATTGCTTTCTTCGGTAGACTGGTTGCCTACCAAGGCTATAGAACCCAATCTGTCCTGTTATTTAACCCATAACTTGAAGGAAGAGACGGATTAATACCTTTCCCAAGGGTATTTGTGCGTAAGTGAATGCAATGAATTCAGCTGGAATTCGAACTCGGCTCCCCGATTTCTCGTTCCGAGCCGATATCCAATGCACCACAACGCACATCCTCATTACTTTGTATTAGAGACTTCCGAGTGGATGCTTTCCCGACCACTGCAATTTAAACCTATCCAAATTTAGAGTCCACAAAGTATCTTTTCTACGTATCCTTCAATCTTGCTTTGTCTTATGTAGCTTTTAGCTTCTCCTCTTATTCGCATCTACCTCAATTTGTAACCATCTGACCTGAGAGGCTCAGGAGCTTTGTATTGGGTGAATAATTTGTAAATAAATAAATAAAGTTGGAATTTTTTGGCCTTTTAGGATAATCGGTCACATCAGGGACCATTTCTTGCTCTTAATAACATTTAACTCAGAACTGTCGCACGTTGCTCAGTATGCATTTCGAAATAACTCTCATTTTTCTCAGAAATGCCACAAATTTCTAGGTTTGACACTCCGATGATATCATGAGTGAAAGGAAACGTGTGTGCATATGTGAATCGGGTAAAACTATTTTGCCGGGTACTTTTTTTTTTAACGCGTCCATCTCATATTCTACAAATATAATAAAATAAGCTGACAATTTGGTCGATTTGTCAGGAAGATGACTACTTGGCGTTATCCCAGTTGGCAGCACTTTTTGGATGTGCCTGAAAACCATACTACGAGTTGACCCAAGCCTTGTGAGTGAGATTGGGTAGACGGAACTATTCTGGGAGCTGCTGATGGTTGTGCTAGCACGGAGTTGCAAGTTATTGTGACCGAGTGTTTGAACGTGCTGACATTGTTCAGGCTCTTGAGCTCGCCAGATTCTGCGCTCTATCCCAGAAACAGTCGGATACCAATCCACATTTAATCTGCATTTGATCTTAACATTTTGTGCGAGCTCGAAATCACAAGTCATCTTGACCGAGGTTTTGAGCCTCCTGGCCTTGTGCAAAATTTTGTTCAGACTGCATAACGCACTTTCACACGAAAAAAACTGTAACTAATGTCCACTCAGCATAATTGCACTATAAACCACACGTGGGATCTGTGAGCATTGAACAAACACAAGTGTGCCTGAGCGAACGTCTGCAACTGGGATTAGCTAGATGCTCTAGTTGTTAGTTATCCTCGAACGAGTGGCGATTATTATTATTATTATTATTATTCATAAATATATTTTCAAATTGGAAACGAGTTATTACCGCAACCTAGGTTACAACCTTTCGCAATATTCAGGCAACTTATATGAACTGATTCTCCAACGTTTTCAAACGTAATACAGGGATTTTTACGAACACACGACTGGAATTTTTTTAAACAACCGAAAATTTCAAAATTAGGGATTGGTTATTTAATGATCTTATAAACTTTCATCCAGGTTTGCATGATCCTAGTATTTTGGGGTGTGATTACATCTGGACATTATTCTTGATTTTTCATTGAGTATATTCATTTTTATTCCGGAAACAATATTATGGCTAGAAGAAAAGTTAGCTATAATTATTATAACAAATCCCTGTTGTATGTTTAAAAACGTTGGAAAGTCAGTTATTATAAATCACCTGAAGATACAGAATCGTTGAAACCTAGGTTGCGGAAATAACTCGTCTCCAAGTGAAAAATATTCAAAAGCTCAACAATATACATGTATAGAGCACTTTGTAATGCAAATGTGTACTGGTCTAATTAAATTATGACCCACCCAAAAACTGTTTAACAATAATTAATAATTACCATATATATATATATATATGTGTGTGTGTGTGTGTGTGTGTGTGAAGAATAAGATCTACAAATACTAGCTGTATAGCCCGGCGTTGCTCGGGTGTAATGAAAGCTTTAAAACTAATCCATGGTCCTGGAGCTCAGACTCTTTGGACGTTGGCACGAAAGACTAAAAAGCAATAGTTGTTTCCAGTTAAATCGAAACCGTAGACCGAAAGAAAAATGAATGGATGTAAGTCAAATTTTGATTTACTGCTATCGATATCAAATAAGTTTTTTCGTTGTAAATTGAAATTTGAAGGCTAAATAAGTCCTCTGAGTGAATGGTATCATGGCTGAGACTAAGAACTACAATTATACCTACTTAGAGTCAAACCCGAAGCAAACACTTAAAAAAAAGGGCTGAAAAAATACAGACATACAGGCAGATAAACAGACATACACACACACACAAACATCCTACCTTATATATATATATATATATATATATATATATATATATATATATATTATCGATTTTCTGCACTATTGTAAGAACTGCAACCTTGAAACTTCTGAATATCGTTTCTTATGTTTTTGTCTATCAGTGTATCAAATTTGATTAAAATCTGACCACTCCTTCTATAACCCGATTTTTTCGATTATCGATTTTCGATATTTATCGTGGGTACCTCGACACAGAACATAGCTAAGAACACTCGCAGACGCTTATAGTACAACTGTGTAAATTTTAAAGAAAATCAGTTCAGCCGTTTCGGAGTCTATAACTAACGGACACACACACACACACACACACACACACACACACACACACACACACAGAGAGAGAGACAAAGTTAAATGTATAAATAATTTTAGATATACAGCAGTTGAAAAACGAATGAAGTTCAAATACGGATCGAAATTTGAGAATGTGATAAAATAAAGAACAAATAAGAGACGTTTATCAATCTAACATGTTTCACTTTTATTAAAGCTTCGTCAGAGATTGAATGAAAACGAACAAAAAGACAGAAACTTTATTTACATTTTTTTCTTTATCGATTTTCATTAGTCAGTCACATATGACGTGCATTCAGATAGATAGATAGATAGATAGATAGATAGTGATGTCAAATCTGTGAACGGCGACGATCTTCCAAAAAGATCTGTTGAACAAAAAATATTAACGATAGATCTGTATAGAGAGCTCAGTAGATGTTATCCAGAGCAATATGATATTCATAAAAGAAAAACCCAACACAGCATCTAAAATGGTTATAAATTATAATCCATATTCATGAACTGTAATGGATTATAATTTAAAACCAATTTAGATGAATATGTTGATATTTTTCTTTTGTATATATATATATATATATATATATATATATACACACACACACACACACACACACACACACACACACACACACATATATATATATATATATATATTATGAATCATGGTTGCTAATGGAATTATATTCCACAGTTAAATATTTTATTTAAAAAATGCTCAATACAAAGTAGATCATAAATATATGGTAATAATAATAATAATAATAATAATAATAATAATAATAATAATAATAATTTTTTTTTTTTGAAATAGAAAAAATGTGGAAATTGAAAACAAGAGTTGTGCCAGTGATAGTAGGTGCACTTGGAATGATAAAAAATGGAACAAAAGAACACATTGAAAGAATCCCTGGAAACCCCAGCTTAAGAGATATACAAAAAATTGTCTTGTTAAGTACAGCCCACACACTAAGGAAAACTTTATCTATGTAATGCTAGGGATGATAGGGAAGATAGAAAAACATGAAATGGAGCCATAACAACACGCCACGACCTGCCTTAGGTCTTGCCGCAGACTTGGTTGGTAGTGAGACCAAAGCAGAAATCGAAATATGATGAAAAATGACATAATAATAATAATAATAATAATAATAATAATAATAATAATAATAATAATAATGGCATACTGCAACTTGATAGCTATAAAGTTTCGGCGTTAAAACACCATAATCAGGCTGTAAAATGTGGTTAATTCTTTTGTAATATATAGAGAAGGAGATTTAAAAATTAAATAAATAAGTAAAAGTGAAGAAATACAAACAACGCCAGCCAATGAGATGAATGGAGTGGGAGGTAACATTGTCTCAAGGAACGTGTGTGTAGTGAATGTTTCATCGTGGAAATCCAGACATGTTAAATTGTAAACCGGAAGAAGAAAAAGATAAAGCAGAAAAAAATTCATAAAAGGTAAAAAGAACAAGAATAAAAAGCGGGGGTTGGGGGAGAAGACGGATACAAACGTTGGAAAAGATAAAATAAAATTAAAGAAAAAATCAAAACAAACAGATAGATAAGAATAATGACCTGAGTTATTAAAATATATACTTAAGGGGATTTGTTCATAAATAAAACAAAATGATAATAGTCATTAAGAAATCGCCAGGTCAATAAGTTTTTTTTTATTTTAATTATTAGGGGATAATCATAAGTACAAACAAAATAATAATACTAATTTAAACAAATAGCCTTTTCAATAAGCTAATTTTTATTTTAGAAGGGGATTTTTCATAAATACAAACAAAATAATAACATAAATAAAAAAATTACCAGTTCGAAAAGTTAAAATTTTTCAATTATCACAAGTACAAATGAAATAATAATGCTAATTTAAACAAATAACCAGTACAATAAGCTAAATTTGCATTATGCCATTTCTAGTATGCCATTATAATAATAATAACAATTACAATATATATATATATATATATATATATATTGTAATTGTTATTATATATAACATAGTACACTTCGTATGTAACCCAGGTAAATTCTAAAAGAGATGAACTCAAGAGAACTCAATGTTAAATTCATTTATTTAATTTAACAGAGTAATATCTCGCTGCTGACCTTGAGCGGGATCTACACTCTGTGGTGAACTGGGACAAGAAGTGGCTTGTCAACTTCAATTCCTCGAAGACCAAGCTGTTGTCTGTCAACCATTACAGGCAACCTCTTCTGCCTCCCATAAGCATGGACCAGATGATTCTCCCGGAGAGTAATACACTACGCCTCCTCGGACTTACCCTGTCCTCAGACCTCAAATGGAAGCACTATATTGAATCCATAGCAAAATCTACTGCTAAGAAGATTGGGTCACTATGTCGATCCAGGATGTTTTTTCCACCTGAATCCATCCTGCATATATACAAGTCAACCATCCGTCCGTGCATGGAGTACTGCTGCCATTTATGGTCAGGTGCCCCTGCCGTTCTCCTCAGTGTTCTTGACAAGCTCCAAAGGAGAGTCTGTAATGTGATAGGTTCTGATCTGGCGACTCGTCTGCAGCCACTTTCCCATCGTCGAAATGTGGCCTCCCTCTGTCTCTTCTATAAATACTTTCATGGCTTCTGCTCGGATGAGCTTAAGTCACTGATGCCTCCTCAACAGGTGTTTACCCGTTCAACCAGACTGGCAACTGGGTCCCACCCATTCACAGTCAGGTTAGCCAAACGCAGACGACAATTCTACTCCAGCAGCTTCCTCTCTCGCACTTCCCGCCTGTGGAACTCACTCCCGTATTCTTGCTTTCCTGACGGCTACGACCTCCAGAAATTTAAAAGCAAAGTTAATACTCACCTACTAACCACTGGCCTCTAGCTCTCTCCCCTCCCCTGTATAACCTTCCCTTTCTCTCCGCCCATGTACCTGTCATTGCACCTGCTTTCTCAGTTTTCTATTGTTCCTTTCTAACTAGCTTGTACTCCTCACTCTTTTCTAATTAATCTTTCTACATTTATGTAACCCCCTGCACATCAGTGGCGTTTCTGCCTTGCTCGGGGTGAAATGATTAAAAAAAAAAAAAAAAAAATATAATTTATAAAGGATTTTCGATTATTACTATGGATAATATATATTTCACCGCTTTGATGTTATTATCGCGGCTTGTCAGATCTATTTTGATCTGACGAGCCGAGATAATAACATAAAAGCGGTGAAATATGTATTATCCATAGTAATAATTCAAAATCCTTTATATATATATATATTGTATGAATGTTATCCAGAGTAATATGATATTCATAAAGAAAAAACGAACACATCATCTAAAATGGTTATAAATAATAATCCATATTAATGAACTGAAATGGATTATAGTTTAAAACTACTTTAGATGAATATGTTGATATTTTCTTTAATATATATATATATATATATATATATATATATATATATACAACACACACACCACACACATATATATATATATGTGTGTGTGTGTGTCTTATGGTTACTAATGGAATTATATTCCACAGTTAGATATTTTCTTTAAAATATGTGCTAAAGACAAGTCAGTCAGTCAGTCAGTCAGTCAGTCAGACAGTCAGTCAGTCAGTTAAGTGCCGTACGTGATACACGCTTGGGCGATCATATCTCGAAAGAGACATGACTGACTTTTCAGAAGATTATCCCGCAGTAGGTTGCCATTGCTTTCTGCAGTAGACTGGTTGCCGACCAAGGCTATAGAACCCAATCTGTCCTGCTATTTAACCCATAACTGGAAGGAAGAGACGGATTAATACCTTTCCCAATTTGCGCGTAAGTGAATATAATGGATTCAACTGGGATTCGAACTCGGCTCCCCGGCTTCTCGTTCCGAGCCGATACGGACAAAATATATGTTTCTACAGGTCTATATTATAACATTCAATAATAATTCTGAAACGTGCTTATATTTTATGTTGTTACAGTGTACAGTGTCCTTCCTCGTTTTAATTAACCCGGCGGGAGATACTAATAAAGGCAAATAATTTGTCGTTTGTAAGACAATGTGCCCGACGTTGAAAGGGGGACGTTTTAGAGAAAGCACAATTTGAATAGGTCAGAAGGAGGGCGAAAATGGATTTGACGAAGTGGCTCTGTTGGCAAGGGAACTTATACCGCTGACCTTTATTCAGTAAACCAACGTACAAACGACGCCTCTCCATAAAACTAGACAAAAAAAAAATCATACAGGCCACATCAGCTGATTCAGGGTCGTGGGATTTTATTAAACCGGAGTGTTTCGCTGCTCTAATTTTTCTTGCATATTTTTCATAAATTGGTTCACATTCTGTGTGAAGTGGGCAAAATAGCTATCGGGATGTTGCTAATCCAGAGAGTACTGTTTTTTTTTCTTTTTTTTTTTCCTGTTTTCATAGAGGAAAATAATTAAAGAAAGAAAGAAAGAAAGAAAGAAAGAAAGACTATTAATAAGTCCCATGGAAGTACAACACTGCACTGGGAAACTGGGTGCATATAATTAAATCTTCACACACACACACACACACACACACAAACACACACACACAGAACTTCAGACACTCACACATATCTGTCTGTGGGTGCCTGAATATTTACTTGCATATAAATAATATATATATATATATATATATATATATATATATAGTCATACGCAGACAGATCTGTTTCGCTGTATCACAGCTCATCTGTACAGTTAGACTCCGATTACTTCTAAACCAGGATTGAAGCCCGACCGAATTGGCGTCAGTCGGCGATTCTACCTCTGGGCTTTGGGCGTTCGGTAGAAGAAGGCAGACTCTTTAGCGTGTATATTGTCATTATATCCGCCCAATAGCCAGAGTGCTCTAATCCATTACTGAATTAGCGATGCGTACATGCCAGAGTAGCAACTGTTTTTTCAAAGTCTACTATTCTTCCAGAGTGCTCAATCAGGGTGCGAGAGCGTATATATATATTCCACACTGATAAGCTGTGATACAGCGAAACAGGCTCGTTATTGGATGATTAATGCTCTCATTACGAATGAGCTGTCTAGAGATGAAAATTTAAAAAACACTTACCATTTCTGCGATTTACGAAGTTACTCTTTAGTAATGAATTGAGTTCTCCCGGTGACTGACGTGTGTATACCCCGCATATATTTAAGACGATTAAATTCCCCGTCCCCACTTCTATCTTTCCATACTCCTATGGTTTAGAGAGTAGGGACTCCGACTGACACCAAATCGGTCGAATTTCGATCTCGGCTGGAAGCAAGTAGATGTGTCTAGCCACACTGTTGAGCTGTGATACAGCGAAACAGGCTTATATGTGGATGACTATACACGCATATATATTATGATATATATGAATAAGGTTTAATTATGTATATGTTAGTCAGTTAAGTGCCATACGTGATACACACTTGGGCGATCATGTCTCTCTGACTGGGCAGAACATTATCCCGCAATAGGTTGCCATTACTTTCTACGGTAGACGGGTTGCCAGCCAAGGCTAGAGAACCCAATCTGTCCTTTTATTTCACTCATAAATGGAGGAAAGAGACGAATTAATACATTTCCCAAGTGTATTTGAGCGTAAGTGAATGTAAGGAATTCAACTGGAATTCGAACTCGGCTTCCCGATTTCTAGTTCCGAGCCGATATCCAATGCACCCCAAAGGATATATAACTTCAAAACTTACTTGATGAATACAACGTGAACGAGTTTTATTTCTATTTTTTTGTAACTACGCAATCTTAAGAATCTCAGAAAAAAATTCTAAGTAATCTAATATTTTATTGGATTTTAGATACTTTGACTTTATAGTTTTACTTACAATGATGATTGTTGAGGAAATACTCGAAAATTACAAATAACTTTTACATTTACTATAGTTGCAACTCTTATTTTCTAATAATATCGGGTATGGACGGCCGAATTGATAAAAATCGGCACGTTTGTACACACACAAAAAAAAACAAAAAATCAAAATTCTTTTTAAAATGTTGGAGTTCGCTAAATTGTAGTAAACCTTTCTCTTTATGATCAGTAAATATATTTTTTGATTAATAACAATATCACCTAACTGCTACAAATCAATACAGAATTTTAAGCTTATAAATTATTCTAATTTTTTAGAAAAATGAAAACAATTCTTGTAAAAAATCGTTATTATTCAAAAAAATGTTTTTTCTTCAGACGATAATATATCTTATTCATAAAAGTAATTAAAATCTTTTCTAATGTCATAGTTTTATTGTATTTTTATCTTTCGATTCAAAGCCGATTTTCTGTAACTGGAGGTCCAGTTAGACAAATTCAATGAGTTAAGTCCTCCAAGGACTTGTCCTTGTAACTAATATAAATATTAATTAAGTTGGCGCGTAATATATTTTTACCAATTTTTTTTAAAAAGGAAACGTTTTTAAAATAATTCATTTGTGAATAAATCCTGACAGTTTCATAAAAATTTGATAATTATCTGTTTTTTGCAAGAATTTCTAAATTTATGTAATTTCCACCGCAAAACAACTTTTAAATTTGACATACTAATATTTTATTCTTGATTACTCAGTAAACCTTTGTGTCTTAGTGGCTTTATTGCCTTTATTGGGTGTAAATGATTATAGATATACTTTTTACTAATTTAAACGCTACATTTTAGTGTATTCAAGTGACTGAGTAGGCGTTCTGTTTTCATTTTTCTTTAACAGTGTGAATTATATATACTGGTCTGTGCATTTGAGAGTCTTAAAGAAAAGTAGTGGGTAGGTCTATCAGACCGTGGTTATCTCAACAAAGGGGGACAGAAGTTCGAATCCCACCGAAGGGTACATTTTCTTTTACGCTTGGATGGATATGCCAATATATGTAATCACGCTGTTAAAAAAAGAAAAAGAAAAAAGCGTGTTTTATCAAACACGGGTATCTATTAAAATATTTAAAATAATATTAATAATCATAATAATATACACAAGTAAAGAAAAATATTCGACGCAGGTTTTTTCAAAAAATGTTTAAAAAGTAATTTCCTTCATTTATGAAAAAGCCCTATTTTAAATAGCCAAAATAAAATAAAATAAAATATATTTGGGTTCATCCAAAGACACCTTTAAGTTCAGGTGGTTCAATCACAAGTCTACATTCAAAATAGAAAAATTAAAAAACTGTACAAAATTAGCTAGCCATGTGTGAAAATTAAAATCAAAATATGGAAAAATTCCAGACATAACGTGGAGTATAGTAAAAACAGCCAAACCTTACAATAGTGGCAAAATATGTAGACTGTGCCAAGAAGAAGTTAGAGATTATGCTATTCCCAAACAAAAACAAACTATTAAATGAAAGAACGGAAATTATGACTAAGTGTAAACATACTAAAAAATACCTCTTAAATTCATACAATCATAGATGAAAACGCCATAATTCCAAGTAATTTTAAAAAATTGCGCGTTCAAAAATTCCCTGCGATGTGAGCGTTAAAGAAAAAAACACCGTTACGTGAGCGTTCTTAAAAAAACGGTAAACGGTAAAATCAGTTATTGCACATCGCATGAAGACGCCACTAGGTCACGTAATAACTCGTTTACAAATGAAAAATATTCGGAAGTTCTTCAATATAATTGTATTGAACACTTTTTAATAAAAATGTGCACTGGTCTAATCTTATTATGACCAGAAACTAAATAATTAAGCAATCCAATCAATCAATATATATATATATATATATATATATATATATATATATATATATATATATATATATATATCTTTTTAAACATATACCGGTAAATATAAGAGACAATGAATGTCTATTATGTTTAATCATGAGCCATTCTAAACATCGTATTTTGGCTTTAATTTCAGGTTAAAATAAAGACAAAAATTCTCCAACATTTAGATAATCTTTTATTAATTTGGTTCTAAGCTTCCAGCTCACATGAGACATCTTCAGAGAGGTTACAAGGACGTTTACATGAAAAACAACCTCCATCAAAGACGATTTTATCTTGTGTTGACAAAAAACTTGGCTAAGCAACGACAACAGTCATCAAATAGCAAACGCAGCTCGTAAATTTTTAACACACACACACACACACACACACACACACACACACACACACACACACACACATATATATATATATATATATATATATATATATATATATGGGTGAAATGGCCATCCAACGAAATTAAATTTCGGAATTTTTTAATTAGTTTATATATATATATATATATATATATATATATATATATATATATATATAAAGTAATTAAAAAATTCCGAAATTTAATTTCGTTGGATGGCCATTCAACCCATATATATATATATATATATATATATATATATATTGTAATTGTTCGGATGAGCTCTTTCGCTATGATATGTACATTTATTTTAATTTAATCGCAAATCTAGACTGGTGTCGAGAGACCTCACCAATTGACAGTTGAACTGGCGAGATGTAACCGTAAATTCTATGCTAACAGTTTCTTTTCTCACACTTCTTGCTTTTAGAAATTCTATCTGGAGTCATTCTTTCCAGCCAATTTTAATTTGCAATCATTTAAACGCAATATCAATCGCTATTTACTATCTTCTTGATTACACATTACTCTTCTCGCTCATTATTAATGTTTCTGTTCCTAACCTTTCCACACCTTTTGCGTCTCAGTGGGGTGATATGGATTAATATATATATATATATATATAAAATAATGACAAATTTTATATATATAGTTCTTTCTTTCCTCCTCCCCCCTCACAAATATTGTCATTTATTTATTTGTTTGTAATTTTATGTTTATTATTATTATTTTTATTATGTTCCCTCTTCATTTTAAGAAAAAGCTCATTCCGGCAGAAATTTTAAGCCAGATGGACAAAATTGTAAAAGGGTCTGATGAGATGAGCTGTTTAAGCTCGTTGAAATGAACTATAGTTTATAACTAATATGACGTGTTGAGTTTTCCTTTATAAACTTCGAAACTCTAAAATACGTGTTTTTAGGCAGCATCCTTTCTTTTAAACGTTAAAGACAACATAGTCTTGCTGAATTTCGTTTGTATTTTCCCATATTTTCTATGAGTGAGGCTTTTTATTTCAAAATATTCATATACATATTGTCCATAAGTTAACCGAGTTCTTTCGAATGTCATCGTTCATCATCAGGGTCATTTTTTTTTACAATCTTTTAACCATCAACAATCGACTTGCAGCGGAATCCTGTTACTACATTTTGAAAACTCAATAAACGTTAAGAAATTTTTAAAAATTCGAAGGAGAATTACGCCTTACGTGATCACATTATCACTTCTCTTTAATCAACTTTGTACTGGTCTAATTTTATTTTGACCAAAAACTAAGTAATTAAATAATTATATATATATATATATGTATATATATATATATATATATATATATATATATAAGTGTGTGTGTGTGTGTGTGTGTGTACACAAAAGTCCATGTAAACATATGTCTGCGTTTATGAGTTATTCATTTTCAAGAAAGTTTACGATATATCAAATCGTGAAAAAAAAGTGAAGCAGTCACACATTATAAATTGTACATTGTTTTCATCAAAAATTAAACATATTAGCAATTTTTTTATTTGCTAAATTACGAACGTAGCTTTGAAAAAAAACAAACTGTAATTTAAGGTACACTTAGAGTACACGCACACCAAATGACGATCTATGTAACGAATACAAGTCTTAATCGCATTTCTGCCCTACCTTTCTCCTTCTCTCTATATAAAATATTTTGTGGATACGCCTGTAATTGCTGTGTGACTATATGTACGCCATCGTGTCTATCGGATTACAAAAATATATAGTCTTCACAGGCGCATACCACCCACAGCTGACACACACTCGTCTATATCATACATACGCCTTGCGTATGTCGTAACTGGTTCCTGTGATATCAATGTGCGTCTGTGTTAACATCTTCGCGTCTCTTCCGTCAAGGTGACATCAATTACGTCATTACATAAATGTGTCGATATCGCATCTTATCTCAGGAACTCATTTGCATTCTATTTCAAGGAACTAAAACTGATACGGCAAACACGTAGCTTTCCTTTCATTCATCCACACAGACTGACACACCATTCAGCTTGAGCATGCGCGAATACTATTCAGTTTAATTTTACTATCTTGAGAATCGTTTAATTAATACAATTCTATCTATCTATCTATCTATCTATCTATCTATCTATCTATCTATCTATCTATCTCCAATTAAACAGCAATTGGTGATACCTACCACCGACTATTGTATTTCTTCAACGGTTTTATACGCCCCTATATATATATATTTTTTTCTAAACATGTACTGTTAAATATAAGAGTCAATGAATGTCTATTATGTTTAATATTATGTTTAAATATTAATGTTTGAATAATAAATAGGTAATATCCAGCACCTTCTTTACCTTCCTTTATTTTACTAAACGAATTGTGATAGCCTTCAAGACCAATCCATACACCTAATATGCACAATGCTTCAACCACATTACAAAACTCTCCTATATATATATATATATATATATATATATATATATATATATATACGATAATGTATAGCCCCATAAACCAAGTTTCCTCTCTGACCTATCATTTCTCAATTACAGAGCCGTAGCTGATGCTAAAAATATCACCGGGCACAGAGAAAATTGCCCGGATTTATTAGTTGACAATGTGATGATGTCATCAGTGTCATCCGTTTCCAGAAACAAATTATTTTTGCGGAATTTTTCTTCTATTTCAATGGAAATTAGGCACAGAACGTGAACGAAAACAGGAAATCGGGTTCGGACTTTTTGAGTAAAACCAGTTTTTTGTTTGAGGATTTGAGGATACCATGAACGTATTTAAAAAGCGCTTTTACAATCACCTCTCATCCTTCAATAACAAAGAAAAACAAAACATGACATCTCTCTCCAAATACTTTTGGAAATTAAAAGACGAAAATAAAACACCTAAGGTTAAATGGAAAATCCTCAAATAAGCAAGAACAGCAAAAACTATAAAAGAACCATGTTTTCTTTGCCTTCAAGAAAAAATAGAGATCCTTAAATATATAAATAGTAACAAGCTTTTAAATCAGAGGCACGAAACCACAGTAAACTGCAAGCACATTAGGGACCTAACCCTACAATCATGCTAGGAGGTACTAGTTTGACTATATATAGTATGCGATGTCTCCATCTTATATTTTTAATTTTGCGCATGCGCATTCTTCGTTTTTTTTTTATTTTGTCGACTGCACAGTATAATTGGGTCAGTTGGCCACCTTCTGTGAGAAAAAGAACGCCATGACGCAATTCACTCTGCCAGAAATTTGGATTTACTATGCTGTGCTTACGAAGCTATTTGGAATTATCACTTGTAATGGCAAGGTGATGTCTCTTTAATAGGCATAATATTACATAATATTACATATACGTTATAGGTTGTTTGAAGACTCTATGACTGCCAGTCATAGAGTCATGGATGCGAGACAATTTCTGCGGCCACATCACCCCTTACATCTGGCCACCTAACACCCTAGACTGAAACCCCTTGATTCTTATGCGTGGAGAGCAGTTGAACGAGAGACCAATAAAACTCCTTGTAACGCCAGATAAACTGAAGGCTAGGATTTTGACAGCATTCACGAAGGTGACCGTCCAGAAATGATGCAGAAGATCCTGAAGTCGTCTGGAGGCTGTGGTTGAAGCCAATGGTGATTTTATTGAATAAATTTACTCTTTAGTATTTCAAGATATTTTTTGTGTAATTTTGCTAAATATATCTGTTAAAATGAGATGTCAGTGTCATTTTCATTTTTGCTTAATTTAAACGACAATTCATCCATCGCACCCTGTATATATCTTTGTGTGTGTGTGTGTGTGTGTGTGTGTGTGTGTGTGTGTGTGTGTGTGTGTGTGTGTGCATGCGTAGGTATATCAATATTTCATTATCATAGTATATTTCATTATCATAGCTGTCATAATATATATGTAGTATGTACAGCTGATATCAAAATTATTCACCGCTACTGAATATTTTTTAAGGAAATGTGAATACGGACAGGTAACGACCTCAGTAGATACACAAAGATAGAAAAAGGCGTAAGACAAGGATGTGTCTTTTCACCGGATTTGTTCAACCTATACAGCGAGAATATTTTGAGGACCCTAGATGACACACCAGGATTTATTATTGGAGGCCACAACCTGAACAACATAAGATACGCGGACGATACAGTACTGATTGCGGACACGGAAAGGAAACTGCAAGATCTCATACAGAAAGTAGCAGTGGAGAGTGACAAGAAAGGACTACAAATAAACTTTAAGAAAACTGAGTGCATGGTCATCAGCAAAAGATACAACCCAAAATGCCAAATACAGGTGGGGGATAACAGAATCAAACAAGTCCAAGAATTTAAGTACCTAGGAAGTGTTCTAACAGGAGATGGAAAGTGCGACACGGAGATCCGAAGGCGAATTGGCATGGCAAAGGACGCGTTCCAGAAGCTGAGCAAAATACTAACACACAGGAAGATCTCAATAGAAACGAAGAAAAGAGTGCTAGACTGCTACGTGATGTCAGTTCTTCAGTACGGCTGTGAATGCTGGACAATATCATCGAAAATGAGGACAAAACTGGAAGCGGCCGAAATGTGGTTCTACAGAAGGATGCTACGTACATCGTGGACTGAGCATACAAGCAACGACGAAGTGTTAGAAAGAATGGCAACAAAAAGGAAATTGATGCTGAGCATCAGGAAGAGACAACTGAAGTTCCTGGGACACGCAATGAGGAAGGAGAGCCTGGAGGACCTGATACTGACTGGACAGATAGAAGGAAGGAGAGACAGAGGAAGGCAGCGGATAACATATCTGCAGAGTCTGATCAGGTGGATGACGGAACGGGGGTTGCCAGGAGCAACAGGAGCAAACATACTAAGAGCCACAAGGGATAGAGAGACGTGGAGATCCATGATCGCCTACGTCCTGAAGGGACAGGGCACATAGAAGAAGAAGAAGAATACTTACATCGGGAGAAATCGGGGAGCTGAGTTCGAATTCAAGCTGAATTCATTGCATTCACTTACGCACAAATACCCTTGGGAAAGGTATTAATCCGTCTATTCCTTCCAGTTATGGGTTAAATAACAGGACAGATTGGGTTCTATAGCCTTGGCTGTCAACCAGTCTACCGCAGAAAGCAATGGCAACTTACTGCCGGATAATCTTCTGCCCAGTCAGTCATGTCTCCAAAGAGACATGATCGCCCAAGCGTGTTTCACGTATGGCACTTAACTGACTGACTGAATAATTACAAGTGGTGAATTCCTTTCTTTCCCAAGGTCATTTGCCTGAGTATTACGTTAAATTATATCCGGCAGCGATTGCCTCTGATCGGAAGATTAGAGATTTAGTGTAGTGTGAAAACATCTCTTAATTGCTACTGTTGCCAAATCGACTCTCATCCGTGGTGGTTTCATTTGTTAAGGTCCTAGCTACTGGTAAATAGTGAATCCCCAAGGGGAAATCAAAACACTATGAAAATACGTTTTTATCAAAAATTATCAACAGTATATTTTCGTATCAAAATGACTGATATATTTTATAGCAAAATGACAAGTAATACATTTTATAGCAAAATGAGCAGTAATATAATTTTATAGTAAAACGACTAACTGTCAGTCAGTCAATTAAGTGCCATACGTGATACACGCTTGGGCAATCATGTCTCGAAAGAGACATGACTGACTGGGCAGAAGATTATCCCGCAGTAGGTTGCCATTGCTTTCTGCGGAAGACTGATTGTCGACCAAGACTATAGAACCCAATCTGTCCTGCTATTTAACCCATAACTGGAAGGAAGAGACGGATTAATACCTTTCCCAAGGGTATTTGCGCGTAAGTGAATACAATGAATTCAACTGGAATTCGAACTCGGCTCCCCGTTCCGAGCCGATATCCACTGTACCACAACGCACATCCTGTACTAACTGTATATTTAACAAAATGACAATCAATATATTTTATAGTAAGAAGAAGGCATAACAGAAATTGTTAAAAGTATTTCCTGGATGTGGTTTCCGGCTTTCTCTTTTCCAATCTTTTTATTCTCTTTTTTTTTTTCAATTTCAATTGTCTATCGCCCGGTTCACACACCTCCCACGTCTATTAAACAAGTGAAGAGGCTCATCTCTTGTTTCCTGTTTAGGATGTGGTTTCCGGCTTTCTCTTTTCCAATCTTTTCACTCTTACATAACCCCCTGCGCATCAGTGTCGTTACCGCCTTGCTCGGGGTGATATGATTAAAAAAAAAATTCATGTCATTTCTTGTTAGGAGAAACAATTTTTCACTCCTCGTTGGATTTTGCAAAATTATTTATTTTTAAAAAGTGCAGATAAGTAATTGTAATTTAATCATCACTTCATGCTATTCGCTTGAATTAATTAAAGAGTTTGCATATTTAAACTGGAATATTTTAACTCTAGTTATTTATAGGGCGCTTTTTGGCAAAAGTTCTGCTAGCCTTCAAAAATAAGTTTAATTCTTGGAATTTTGACATATTTCTTAGGTGTATTACTATTCTTAGCACACACACACACACACACACACACACACTTATATATATATATATATATATATATGCAGGGTGTCCATAAAGGCCGTGTGCACTTTACTTCTATCGCAAATACAAAGTTATAATTTTTTAAAGTGCACACTTACTTTATGGACACGCTATATGTGTGTGTGTGTGTGTGTGTGTGTGTGTGTGTGTGTGTGTGTGTGTGCGTGTGTGTGTGTGTGTATACATATATGTGTTAGTGTGTGTGTATATATATATATATATATATATATATGCATAGAAGATATATATGTATTTTAGTAGTTGAATAGTAAAGTATTTTAAAAGTTCTTTTATACCTGCAAAGCTTGTAAGTCTTTTTCACGAATATCTAACTACCTATTTGTGTCCATCTCTTGTAGTGTTTGTATTAGTAAATCTATATTTCTGGGTTTGTCTCGCATCCTTCTTTTATGTCTAGTTTTACAAAGGCATGTGTTTCGTTAACCTAAACTAGTAACTATATAATCGCTTTTCTTCTTTTTTTTTTTCTTTTTCGTGGCATCAGCTCTCAATTCTGTGTCTAGGCTACAACTATTTACACCTGTCTTGATAGTAAGTCTGATCGGCTCGATAAGGTCAAATTGGCGGCTGATCTAAAATTATGATCTACAATCTGCTGTTAACTGGGGAAATGAATAGACTCCTAATTTTAACGCCTACACAATGAAACTGCTTTCTATTAAACATCCAAGTGACTCCTTTCTTCCTTCCATCAACATGGCGGATGCTAACCCCCTTAACTCGTTGGGCCCTCTTATGCTAACATTCCCTGCTGACATCAAGGGGAAAATTACATTGAATCCATTGCTAAGTCTGCTGCTAGGAAATTTTTCACTGAGTCATGCTAGACAATTTTTCTCTCCACGATGTATCGTACATATTTATAAGTTTAGCATTCGTATTTGATTTGAATATTGTAGCTACATATAGTCTGATGCTTCTGCTATATATATAGAGAAATGATTCTATACTTTTTATAGTAATATTGGTACGAGAGTGAATGCAACAGACTAGGTTAGATCGTGAACATAATTCGCTGATTCCATAAAAAGGCACAATGTGTTCTCCCAACGATTTATTCTAAGTATATATATATATATATATATATATATATATATATATATATATCTTCTCTCCTCTCTTTCTCTCTCTCTCTCTCTCTCTCTCTCTATATATATATATATATATATATATATATATAGCGTGTTCGTAATTGCCTCACTGTTTCTTTTTTTAGTCTTGATTGGAGGAAAATAAATTATTTTATACTTTTCCCAGTAGTATTGATGTAAAAGTGAATACACCTCACTAGACTGGAACATAGCTCATCGATTCTATAAAAACACAAGAAATTTTCCCTATCTATCTATCTATCTATCTATCTATCTATCTATCTATCTATCTATCTATCATCTATTCATTATCTATCTATCTATCTATCTATCTATCTATCTATCTATCTATCTATCTATCTATCTATCTATTTCAATCTGTTCATTATCTATCTATCTATCTATCTATCTATCTATCTATCTATCTATCTATCTATCTCATCTCATTTGGGTTCGGACGAAAAGAAATGGTTTCATACTTTTCCCAATAGTATTGATGTGAAAGCGAATGCATCACATAGGTTGGGATTTGAACATAGCTCGTCGATTCCATAGAAAAAGCTCAATTAATTTTTTCCCAATTTTTTAAACCTATCTATCTATCTATCTATCTATCTATCTATCTATCTATCTATCTATCTATCTATCAACATATAGCGTTTTCATTACACGTGGCACGCGCGCGCGCGCACACACACACACACTTAAATAGTCGTAAATTTTTCATCTATATTTAAAATATTTATCCATTGTTTTATTATGCGTAACACGTATCTGACCAGTGAGATCAAACCTTAATCAACATACTGTCTTTGTGGATTAAAAATAGAATTAAAGTTTTTTCATAATTTTACCCGTAGTATTGATGTGAAAGTGAATGCAAGACACTAGTAAAGAACTTGAACATATCTCACTGATTCCACGCTTTGAGCTAATAAGCATCAAGTTATCTACTACTCCATTATATTTTAAATTCATGTCGTTGGCGATGCACAGATAGTTTTTTTTTTCATTATTATCTGTCAAGTGCCATGATTTCCTTGGGAAGATACTTAAGCGGTTTCCAGTTTCCTTCTCTGCGGTTTTGAATTTCGAGTTGTCCTTCTCCTCAACTGTCCGAAACCAAAAACCGGAGAGCTTAAACAACGCTGCTATTTAACAAATAACAAAATGGATAAAAGAAACGGATTCTGACCTTTTTGAAGCGCATAAGAGCCGAGTGAATTCAAGAGAATTAACCCCTCAAGTTAGAGTTTTCCGTGTTAATATATAGTGGAATTTCGGTTCAAGAACTTAATCCGTTCCTGAATGCCGTTCTTGATTCGAAGTGTTCGTAAACTGAAACTGTTTTCCCCATAGGAATCAATATAAAATATTTCAACCGCTTTTATCACTTCCTTATTTTTTCAGAATAGCTGATATTGTCGATTTAGGCACTGCGACATCTGACCCACGAACGCCATTTTCATGTTTTGCCATGATTTCTTTCTTCACTTATATTGTTTCTCTCTTAACTTTTCTTTTTCCTTTACCAGTATCACTGTTAGTTTTCTTTGCAGCCATGACTAAGAGCTAAGAAAAAGAAAAAAAAAAGGCACAATACAATAAAGTTGGAAAAGAAAAGCCGAGCACAACACTCGAATGTATACTACACGACAGTGAACTCAGAAATGATTCCGTTCGGGTTAACTGGTTTCGGCTTGATTCGAGAACTGAAATTTTGTTCAATAACCGAGGCATTTTTATACCGAATTTTTTGTTCGAAAACCGATTTGTTCGACATGTTCGACACTCGACAGCTGTAGATGTAATCACAGAAAATTCGGAATGTTTATTATGACAGTTATTTTAAAAATTTACAAAAAATATGCATAAAAGGACGCATAAAATCCAAGGACGAAACGATATCAGAGAAATAAAAATACTTCAGAAATGGAACGATTATAAAAGACAACCCTTCCACGACGAAAGTGTACAACCAGTCATACACAGTAGAATTAGACCGGAGATGTTTTTTTTTAATCATATCACCCCGAGCAAGGCGGTAACGCCACTGATGTGCAGGGGGCTACATAGGAGTGAAAAGATTGGAAAAGAGAAAACCAGAAACCGCATCCTAAACAGGAAACAAGGGATGAGCCTCTTCACCTGTTCAATAGACGAGGGTGGAGTGTGAACCGAGGACAGGAACAGCGCAGGGTCGTTAAAAACATTGGAACAAGGAACGTAATATTTATGCTGAGAAGAAAATGTACCAGTGTTTTCTTCTTCTTCTTCTTCTTCTTCTTCTTCTTCTTCTTGTGTCGTGTCCCTTCAGGACGTAGACAATCATGGACATCCACTTGGCTCTGACTCATGTCGCTCTCGATATTTTCCTCTTAGTATCACGCCCAAACCCCGCTCCGCCATTCATGTGCTCAGACCTATCAAGTAGCTCTCGCGCTGCTTTCTCTTGTCTCTCTTTCCTTCTATCCGTTCCGTAAGTATTAAATTTTCCAGGCCCTCCTTCCTCATTATGTGTCCCAGGAACCTCATCTGTCTCTTCCTGATGTTAAGTATCCGTTTCCTTTTCGTTTGCATTCTCTCCAACTCAAAGCTGTTCGATAAAGTACGTAGCAAAGAATTGCTGGAACTGCTAAGCAATCTTGATATTAGAATAATCAAGAAGCTATACTGACAGCTAATTACCTGATATTAAAGAATGAGTTCAGCAAATATACAAAAATAGAAAGTGGTGTAAGACAAGGAGATGCCGTCTCACCGGACTTATTCAAACTGTACAGCCTGGTAACTACTGGAAAATAAGAAGTCCTCATTATTGGTGGCCACAATTTTAACAACATAAGATAGTCAAATGACCGTGTTAATAGCAGACAAGCAAAGAAAACTACAAAAAAATCCTATGGAAGGTAGCGAAGAAAAGCTAGGACTAGACATAAACTGCAATAAAAGAGAATGGATGATTGTTAACAAAAGGATGAGAATAAAATGCAAATGACTAATCAGAAACACCAAAATAAAAAAAGGACAACAATTTGAATATTTGGGAAATGTTCTAACAGAAAACGAAAAGTGTGACACTGAAATCCGAAGACGCATTGGGATAGCCAAAGATGCATACCAAAAGCTAAGTAGGTTATTAAGAAACAGAAAGACATTGTTAGAAACAAAGACAAGAGTACCGAACTGTCTCTTTCGAGGTATGACTGACTAGGCTGATTTTTCCTGCATTTAGTTGCCATTACTTTCTGCTGTACACGGATGGCCAACCAAGACTATAGAACCCAATCTATCCCGCTACTCAACCCATAGCTGGAGGGAGAAGAGATGGATTAATACCTCTTCCAAAGGTATTTGTAGGTAAGAAAATCAACTGGAATTCGAACTCAGCTCTCCGGTTTCTCATTCCGAGCCGATATCAATTACACTAGTAGGTTGTATTTCTCTCTGTAGGTTGCAATTACACTGGTTGCCAACCAAGGCTATAGAACACAATCTGCTCTGCTATTTAGCCCATAGCTTGGGAGCAAGAGATAGAGTCGTACCTTTCTTTCTCACCACTAACCATCCTTTCTCACCACTCTATGTAACCCCCTGCGCAATAGTGGCAGTGAAATGCCTTGCTCCGGGTGAAACAATTATAAAGAAAAAAAAAATAGAATTGGGCGTAAGTGAATGAAATAAATTCGACTGGAATTCGAACTCGGTTCTTCGTTTTTACATTCCGAGCCGGTATCCATTACACCACAACGCACGACCTGGCGTCACGTGATATCTGTTCTATACAGCAGTAAATGCTAAACAATCTCCTCAAAGATGAAGAAACTTGAGGTAACAGAATTATGGTTCTACAGAAGTATGTTGGGGATAACATGGACCGAACATGTAAGCAGTGAAGACGTTTTTTCAGAGAAACAAAAAGGAAAATTATACTTAACATCAGGAAGAGAACTGAAATACCTGGAGAAAGGAAGGCTTAATGAGAATGAGAAAGGAAGGCTTAAAAAATCTGATACTCACATGGCAGATTAAGGGTAAGAGGTGTAGTGGAAAACATCGCATAACTTGATGTGCTTAAGTAAATGGACGGCGGAAGAGGGTTTAGGAGAAATAGGAAAAAGACAAAATTTATTAAGAGCTACAAAGAACAGGAAATTGTGGAGAGTGATGATCACCTACTGCCTGAAGGGACACAGCACACTGAAGAAGAAAAAGAACAAGCTTGTGTAAATGAACGGCGGAACAGGGTTTAGGATAAATAACAAAAAGACAAAATTTATAAAGAGCTACAAAGAACAGGAAATAGTGGAGAGGCATGATCACTTATGTTTCGAGGAGACACGGCATATTTAGAAGAACATTAATGAACAATACTATAAAAATCAAAAGGAAACATTTGTAACTCAAGAACATGATTTTTGACGAATTATGTATTAAGTTTAAAGTCGGTGAGATGGCAAATTCAAGACAACCCCACGAAAACAAACTGCTAGTGACGATATCTGTAATCTTTTCCTATACAAATTGTGCATACGAATAGCTACTGGATATTTGAGATTACGTGTAATAGTAGAAAAGGACATGACTTTGATGTTTTAACCTTTCCTTGGGGTGGGAAATGGATACATTTTGCGTTTTAACCTCATCAGTTGTAGACATAATTGAAAATATTGGATATGAAGATTATATATTATACTGTAGGATAAAGCAGAAAAGATATAGGTAGAAAAATAATTTAATTACACAGTGTTCTATCTATCTATCTATCTATCTATCTATCTATCTATCTATCTATCTATCTATCTATCTATCAGTCTATTTATCTATTCTATCTATCTATCTATCTATCTATCTATCTATCTATCTATCTATCTATCTATTTCTATCTATTCTTATTTCTAGTCTATTCATTATCTATCTATCTATCTATCTATCTATCTATCTATTTCTATCTATTCAGTCTATTCTTATCTATCTATCTATCTATCTATCTATCTATCTATCTATCTATCATCTATTTCAGTCTATTCTTATCTATCTATCTATCTATCTATCTATCTATCTATCTATTTCAGTCTATTCATTATCTATCTATCTATCTATTTCAGTCTATTCATTATCTATCTATCTATCTATCTATCTATCTATCTATCTATCTATCTATCTATCTATCTATTTCCGTCTATTCATTATCTATCTATCTATCTATCTATCTATCTATCTATCTATCTATCTATCTATCAGTCTATTCATTATCTATCTATCTATCTATCTATCTATCTATCTATCTATCTATTCTTATCTATCTATCTATCTATCTATCTATCTATCTATCTATCTATCTATTTCAGTCTATTCATTATCTATCTATCTATCTATCTATCTGCTTACTCATCTCTTTCCACATGTGTATCCAGTCCACTTTTCTCTCTTTATATTTTTGTATTTCACTTTACTCATTCCAACAGGCTCGTTTAAAAGTGGAAACCACTAATTAAATAGAAAAGCCAGTTTTGGATTGATGATCTTAAGAAAGTCTCTCGTTTACTACATTTTTTTCTCGAGTATCGTCATTCTTATAATTTTAACATCCACATTACAAATGGTATAAATATTTAGCTTCACTTATAAAGTTCCTTTTGTTTCTTGCGCGCACACATGTATGTACTAAACCTAATAAAGTTTGGCACATAGCTAACAGCACAGTTGGCTGCTTCTAAATTATTGACTGCTTTTGGACCGTCTAAGCGGAGATTAGAATCTGGTATATGACGATCTCTCTGATCGAACCACCCACCAAGCTATCTGCGCACAAATTTTTATAGCGTGTAAAGTTTTTACAGAATGTAAATACGCCAGCAGGCAAGAGTGTTGAATCCTGTAACCGAACCGAGAGTGTTCAACACGATAACCGGAGAACATAGTATAAAGCCATAAATGTTTACTGTTTATGAAATTTTCCTCCACAGCAAGTCGATCGGCTAGCCAGAATATATATATATATATATATATATATATATATATATATATATAAGTCATCCGCAGACAGAATTGTTTCGCTGTATCACAGCTCATCAGCACGGTTAGACTCCGATTGGTTTTAACCCAGGATTGAAACCCGACCGAATTGGCGTCAGTCGGCGATTCTACCGCTTAGCTATGGATGCTCGGTAGAAGAAGGCAGGCTTTTTAGCGCGTATATTATCATTATACACGCCCAGTAGATGAGAGTGTTCTAATTCACTGCTGAATGAACGATGCGTAGCTACTGTTTTTCAAAGTCTACCATTCTTCCAGAGTGCTCAATCAGGGTGTGAGAGCGTATATATATATACCAGTCACTTGTGTGACATACGTGATACACGCTTGGGCAATCACGTCTTTCTTGATCCATGACTGACAAGATAGAAGATTTTCCCGCCGTAGGTTTTTCCATTACTTCAACTGGAATTCGAACTCAGCTCTCCGATTTATCATTCCGAGCCGATATCCATTACATATACGCACGCACGCATGCACATAAATATATATATATATTCTCAAGTGCAAGACCAGAATATTTTCATTAGGAACTTTCAGGCAAATATCATACATAATAATGTGGATGCAAAATGCAGATTCTGCGAAAAATATCAGGAAACCATCTAATCTCAGGATGTTCTGTACTTGCGCCAAATGAATGTAAAAATTGTCACGATAGAGTAGGTCAATATTTACACTGTACAATTCTCAAAAACTTTGGTAAGGATGTTAACAAACACAGGTATGAACATCACCCAGCACTGGTTACCGAAACAGAAAACATCACAATGATGTGGGATTAAACCATCTTCACAGACAGGAAGATTGAAGCAAATAGGCTGGACATAAGTGTCAAAAGCCGAACAGAAGAAAAACTGGCCTACTAATTAATATGACTTACCCAGCGGATTGTAACTTAGCAACCAAGGAATTAAAAAAAAAACTATCGAAGTATAAACCTATAAATCTAAGTACAAAAAGTGTAGGAATTGTAAACATGATTGTACTAGTCATAGTAGGTACGATTGGAATGTCAAAAATGGAACACAGTAATATATTGAAAGAATACCTGAAAATCCCAGCTTAAGAGATATACAAAAAAAATGTTTGTCTTGACAAGTACAGCCTATACACTAAGAAGCACATTGTCCATGTAACCCTAGTGATGCTATGGGAGTTAAACAATAAAATCATGAATTGTAACCATAGCAACGCATCACTACCTGCCTTAATTTTTTTGAAGACTTAGTAGATAGTGTGACCTTAACATAAATCGACATAATAATAATAATAATAATAATAATAATAATAATAATAATAATAATAATAATAATAATAATACAGTTTTGCGTGGATCAATACAAGAAACATCCTCAATTAGCTTAGACCCTGCTGTAACAATAAAAGAATTGAAACTAGAAGAAGCTTATAAATACCTAGGTGTAAATGAGAGTGAAAACATTCACCATAAAAAAATGAAAGAAATAGTGCGTAAAGAGTACTATAGAAGGCTACGAATGATATTAAAAACTGAATTGAATTCTCAGAATAGAGTTATGGCCATTAATAGCCTTGCAATCCCAGTTGTCCAATATAGCTTTAACATCTTAAACTGGACTCTAAACGACATCAGGCGAATGGATGCTAAAACAAGAAAGCATCTTTCTAAGCATAAGATGCATCATCCAAAGGCTGATATAGACCGTCTATACATACCCCGTAAAGAAGGTGGAAGAGATCTTATTCAGCTGGAATTGTCATACAAGATAACAACTATTGGCTTACTAACATACATAGAAACAACAAAGGATTGGATGATACAATTAGTAAGGCAACATGAAGAAAGAAAGAAAAAATATTCAATAATAAAAGAAGGCAGTAAATACAAACAAGATTTACAGTTAGTAGATTCTGTAGAAAAGCAAAACAGAAGCCAAGAACTAACTATTGCGGCAAAAAATATGAAAATGAAAGCCAAAGATAAAACTCTTGAACAGATGAAACAGCGCTGGCAAGACAAACCTCTGCATGGCCAACATCCAGAATGTGCCAATAAATCCAATGTTGACAAAGTTAATACTCATCGATGGTTACGTGCATCTGGATTAAAGTCTGAGACTGAAGGCTTTATTCTTGCAGCACAAGACCAAAGTCTTTTCACTAGAAACTTTCAGACAAATATTATGCATAATAATATGGATCCAAAATGCAGGTTTTGTGATAAACACCAAGAAACAATAGACCACCTAATCTCAGGCTGTTCTGTACTTGCTCCAAACGAATATAAAAATCGCCACGATAGAGTTGGGCAATATTTACATTGGACAATGTGCAAACATTATGGAAAATCTGTAAACAAACACTGGTATGAACATCACCCAGCACCGGTTACAGAAATAGAAGATGTAACCATTCTATGGGATTACACCATCTACACAGACAGAAAAATTGAAGCAAACGGGCCAGACATTATTGTTAAAAACCAGAAGGAGAAAACTTGTCTATTAATTGATATGGCTTGTCCAGCGGATTGTGACATAGCAATCAAGGAATTTGAAAAACTGTCAAAATATAAAGACCTGGAAATTGAAATAGAAAAAATGTGGAAATTGAAAACAAGAGTTGTGCCAGTGATAGTAGGTGCACTTGGAATGATAAAAAATGGAACAAAACAACACATTGAAAGAATCCCTGGAAACCCCAGCTTAAGAGATATACAAAAAATTGTATTATTAAGTACAGCCCACACACTAAGGAAAACGTTATCTATGTAATGCTGGGGATGATAGGGAGGATAGAAAAACATGAAATGGAGTCATAACAACACGCCACTACCTGCCTTAGGTCTCCCCGCAGACTTGGTTGGTAGTGAGACCAATGCAGAAATCGAAATATGATGAAAAATGACATAATAATAATAATAATGCAGATTTTAAACTTGCTGCACAAGACTAATGATTGCTAACTAGAACTACCAACCACACATAGTGAAAGATTGTGTGAACCCGTAATGCAGATTATGTGATGAATAGCTAAAAGCAAATGACCATCTTGTATCATGCTGCATAGTATTGGCACCCACTGTATATCAACCCCGTTATGACATAGTTAACAAATATCCGTATTGAAAAATATACAACTTTTACAAAAAGGAAACTGAATGAAATTGGTATAAATAACACATCACTCATTAGGTTCCGAATCTCGTATATAGACGGCGCCACTAATAAAACAACCATATGATTTTTATGAAGGACTAACCTTCAAATGGCACTTGACAAAATTTGTGCAAAATCGGATAATTAGTTTACAAATTACAGTTATTTAAGTGAAGCTACTGTTTCAAATTTTGAAAAAAATGGAAAAAATCTTGAATTTCGTGTGTTGATAAAGCATTGCTGTCTGATGAGAAAAAATACTGTTCAAGCAAAGCAATCGCTTTATGCTGACTTTAAACGCGGTCGTACAGACACAAATGATGCTGAACGCTGAGGTAGCGCAAAATAGGCAGTTGTCCCAGAAAACGTCAAAAAATTCTGCAAACACGTTTTGGCCGATCGTAAATGAATAAGATAGCAGTGAAGTTGAACATATCAGAAGGAAGTGTATTCACCATTTTGAATGAACATTTAGAAATGAGAAGGCTGTGTTCAATGTGGGTGCCATGTTTGCTCACAGTCGATGAAAAACAGCAACACGTCGATGATTCAGAGCGTTGTGATAGTAGGTGACTTGGAATGATATAAAATGGAACAAAACAACACATTGAAAGAATCCCTGGAAAATCCCAGCTTAAGAGATATACAAAAAATTGTTTTGTTAAGTACAGCCCACACACTAAGAAAAACTTTGTCTATGTAACGCTAGGTATGTTAGGGGAGATAGAAAAAACACGAAATGGAGCCATAACGACACATGACCTGCCTAAGGTCTTCCCGCAGACTTGGCAGGTAGTGCGACCAAAGCAGAAACCGAAATATGATGAAAAATGACAACACACACGCACACACGCACACGCACACGCACACACACACACACACACACACACACACACATCTATCTATCTCTCTCTCTCTCTCTCTCTATATATATATATATATATATATATATATATATGAATTTGAATAAATAAACTTTTGAATTTGAATAAATAAAGTTTTGGTTTCAGCCGTTGCTGTAGAAGCGAGGACTTCCTCGTAGAAATGGCTATCTAACGGAATTAATTATCGAAATTTTTGTTTTATTTTTTTTATATTTGGCTCTGTAAATTTAATGTAATATTTGCATTGAACCCTCCACCTTGATCAATTTTAATATTAATGAAATTCATATTAATAGGATCGGGTTTTTGGGATTTGCCTATCTGATCATCCATTTGGATTATATATATATATGTTGGCCCTTGCTTAGATTTTCTGTTTTTGTTGCTCTACCTTTGTTTTGAGCGCTTTCGTGTCAGCGTTTTTGTCTTGGGATTTTTTCTTTCCTACAAGTATGTACTTCGTTTGTTTCCTTTTTCACTCCCCCTACCCCTTTTCCCTCCGAGTTCGTTCTCGGTGGGTTTTTCAAGACGAACTTAAATATAGTATAACTATTACTAGTATTAGCAGAATTATTTTTGTTACTATTAATATTGTTATAATTATTATTATTATTATTATTATTATTATTATTATTATTATTATTATATATATTTATATATATATATATATAAAAAGAGAGGTGGTATAGTTACGCCAAGAAAAAGGGATTATATATAAAAGAGAGGTGGTATAGTTACGCCAAGAAAAAGGGATTATATTGTTTATATATATATATATATATATATATATATATATATAAAAGAGAGGTGGTATAGTTACGCCAAGAAAAAGGGATTATATATATATATATATATATATATATATATATATAGAGAGAGAGAGAGAGAGAGAGAGAGGTAACATACTTAAAGGAAAGCTCAACAAATCATCTAAAGTCTATACATAAAGGAAAACTCAACACATCATCTATATATATATATATATATATATATATATATATATATATATATATAAACAATAAAATCCCTTCTTTTTTTTCTTTCTTTTTTTGCGTAACTATACCACCTCTCTTTACAAAAACTCACTATCAGGAGTTAGTTTTTTTTTCTGAACTACAAAAACAAATATCTTTACAGATACAAACTCAATCAGTCAGTTAAGTGCCATACGTGATACACGCTCGGGCGATCATGCCTCGAAAGTGTCATGACTGACGGGGCAGAAGATTATCCCGCAGTAGGTTGCCATTGCTTTCTGCGGTAGACTGGTTGCCGACCAAGGCTATAGAACCCAATCTGTCCTGCCATTTAACCCATAACTGGAAGGAAGAGACGGATTAATACCTTTCCTAAGGGTATTTGCGCGTAAGTGAATACAATGGATTCAACTGGAATTCGAACTCGGCTCCCCGGTTTCTCGTTCCGAGCCGATATCTACTGTACTACAACGCACATCCTAGATACAAACTAGATGTTATAAAGGCCGAAATAAACCTTTCTTCAGACATATTATTCAATAAGGAACTTACCAACATTTAAGAAACCCTAATCAACAATAATTTTCCTAACCACCTCGTCAACGAATAAATCAAATTAGCCTTAACGAAATTTAGAAGAAATAAGGCGAGACACCAAACAAGAAATAAACTTCACCAGATGCACCCTAATTATAAACAGGATGAAAAGGCAGTGAAAAACATATTTCATCGGTACATATCACTCAATGATCCTAAGAACCATATACTGTATATTATCTCCTAGAAAAAGTTTAAAATATCTAATTTTATTATTACAAACAACACCATGCCTCATAAATAACTCCTATTATAAAAATAATGTTGTCTATAAATTATCATGTCTCTTGGAAGATTTCGTCTTCAACAATCTTCTTCCTATGTGCAGTGTCCCTTCAGGGCGTAGCCGATCATGGCCTTTCACATCACCGTATCCCTTGTCACTCTTAATATCCCTTCTCCTGCTATCCCACTGAATCTCCTCTTCACCATCCATCTACTCAAGTCCATCAAGTATGTCATGCGTTACTTTCCCTTGGCTTCCCCTCTGTCCATCTTGTGAGCATCAGGTTCTCCAAGCCATCTTTCCTCATTACGTGTCCCAAAAACTTCAGCTGTCTTTTCCTGATGTTAAGTATCCATTTCCTTCTCATGTCCATCCTCTGCAAAAGCTAGTCGTTGCTCACATGTTCCGTCTATGGGATACTCAGCATCTTTCTGTAGAACCACATTTCTGTTGCTTCAAATATTTCCTTCACCTTTGATGAGATAACAATCCAGTATTTTCTTTTTTGTTTCCGGGGAAATTTTCATGTCTCTTAATACTCTACTTAGCTTCTGGAATGCATACTTGGCCATATAAATGCGCCTTCGAATCTTCGTATCACCCTTTTCGTCGTCTGTTAGAACATTTCCCAGGTATTTAAATTTCTGTACCTGCTTGATTTTAGTATCTCTATACTTGTAAGTGGCATTCTGGGCTTCTCTTTTTACTGATTCAGTTTTCTTGTAGTTTTTTGCTTTCTTTAACTACTTCCTGTCGAAGGTTCTCTAGTTTTATTTATTAATAAAAAAGCAACATTAAATACTTACATTGGGCACGCATACACCACACACTCTCGTGTACAGACCTGAAACTCAGTACAATCCGGGTACACATTGACAAAGACCAAAATATAAGTATAAAAAAATATTAGTAGATAAAACCAAGATACTCTACAGAACACAAGGACGCATAGCCCAGTGGATATAGACGTTGGTTAGTTCCAGTAACTTGACCCAAAGAGTTGGGAGTTCAATACCAGGCTACTGCAGTGGTGAACAAGTAACTTGGAGTCAGGTTAGAGTGAGATAACTCATAACTACGAAAGAAGCTTCGCACAAGGAATACGAATGTGACGATGTATGCATCGTGGAGACGGGAGAAAGAACTCTCTCTGTTCTCCTCCTTATAAACGTATATGGACATGCGGAGAGAAAATAACTCTCTATTACATTACTCTCTCTCTATAATGTAATGTATGCGATGGTAGTAGCAACATAGAAGAAGAAGACAAACAGATTAACAGCGAGAAAGGAACGCTAAAGAATACAGAGAGAGTGGGGAGGAAAGAAAGAAAAGACGTCATTTGATTGACTGAAAGAAATAAACCGCCAAAGACGACCTGCGTGTAATAGAATTTGAAAATAATAAATTGAGATATAGGCATATGTATTAATTGAAGGACCTTCAGAGATCTCCAAAGACTTTCCGTTATTATTTTTTAATTTCTTGTTTTATCTCAAGAAATCTCAAGTTTGTTTATGTTTTCGTTGTTATGGGAATAAAAGAAAAAGAGAATGTTTTTTAATTACCAAAATAACCAACCGTTCAGCGTTTTGATTTGATTGAACTTTCATCTGCATCTCGCTGGTATCGAATTTGACCTTCATTCCATTGAGTTAAGAAGTATATAGGACCATATTCCTACTTTCCATTTTTGGATCATCACTTATAGATTGTCTACTGATCTAAATTCGCGGAAGCAGTAGAAATTTAGTAGTTTCTGTAACAACGCTAGGGCATTTCCACAGCCGATCAGTAGGTTAGTGAGCAGCTCTCATCTATCTAGCCTAGTGAAGCGTCACATACCCCAGTGATCGTAATAAAAGGTTCGGTTCGAAATTCCTAGCACCTGAAGAAGGCCGGAGCATACAACAGCCGAAACGTCGTACATATGGCAACAAAGATGAGGACAATAGTCCGAATAATGTAAATAGTGATTTTTACTTTTGTTTATAAATACTTGATGCAAAATAAAATTCATACATTTTACTTGATAAAGTCCGTCAGAGAGTTAAACGCGTCAGACAATATATATATATATTATCCTTCGTCTGTAGCACGACTTGGAGCTTCATGCTCTATGGAATCGACAAGAAAGCCCGAGTTGTGCTATAGAGGTAGGATAATATGTATATTTTATGATATATACTTCATAGCTTTGTCATATTACATGGAGTTGAGTTTTATTATCACAAAAAATATTTATATATGTACTTGTACATGCGTGTATATATATATATATATATATATATATATATATATATAGGAAAGAATATTAATAAAAAGTTTTGAATTTAAAAATGTACTTTTTTTAACAGTATTTGTTTATTTTTATTATATTTTATATTTCAGACCGCCCTCGGTCCTTCATCCGAATATTTTTTGTTTACATCACGTGGTGTGTTTGTTCATAACATGCAGCACGTCCGGAGAGAAAGTCAGTTTGTTTTAGATAAAAATTTCTTGGAATATCTGAAAAATTTTTTTACCTATATATATATATATATATATATATATATATATATATAGTGTTTTGACCGCAGGTTTATATATATATATATATATATATATATATAGGTTCGTGCAAAATCCTTTGTACGGAAGCTGATGATGGTTCTCCTTAAATAGGCCTACACTTCCATGAAATAGCGTGTCTGCCTTAATTTTTCTTGTATTTGCTCTATATGTATTTATATATATATATATTTAGAACTTTCTTAGAGAGTTATCCTACCACTGTATGTACAGGATACTCCTTTGGATTCTTCAATATCTACACCGTATGCTGATATATATATATATATATATATATATATATATATATATATATGACAATAACACAGAGAATGACAGTAACTACCGCTCCCAAAAGTATGAAACAATACAAAAGTGCTCAATACAAAATTCAGCCAGAAGGAAGTAGAGCGAAAATATATACTCAATGATTACGGAATTAACATCAAGCTGTCATGGTTTCAGCTGTGAGGTATCATCAAGCACGAGGTCCTGACGATGCCTCATGGTTGAAACCTGGGTAGCTTAGTGTTCATTCCTTAACCATTGTGTATATATATATATATATATATATATATATATATATATATATATATATAATCATTTCACTCCAAGCAAGGCATTCTACTGCCACTATTGCGCTTGGGGCTGCATAGGGGGGAGGTAAATAGGAAGAGTGGTTAGATATAGGAAATGTCAGAAGTGGGGTGATAGATAGTTGGGTGGGTAGGAAGAGTGTTTGAAAGAATGAAAATTAGTTTGTTAGGAGGTGTCTATTGACCTTACATTTAAACTCCTGTAGATTGTAGCCGTCGGGGAAGCAGTTATGTGGAAGAGAATTCCACAGTCGGGAAGTGCGAGAAAAGAAACTGTTGGAGTAGAAGTTGCGGTTGCATTTTATCGGTTTCACTGTAAAAGGGTGGGATCTAGTTGCTAATCTAGTATTTCGTGCAAATTCGAACCTAGGGGGCACCAGTGATCTAAGTTCATCGGAGCAAAGGCAGTGAAAGTATTTATAGAAGAGACACAGGGAAGCCACGTCGCGCCGGTGAGAGAGAGACTGCAGGTGGTCTGCTAAGTCGGTATCGATCACATTACAGACCCTCCGCTGTACCTTGTCCAGAAGCCCAAGGAGAATAGCAGGGGCACCCGACCAGATATGGCAACAGTATTCAATACACGGGCGGATGGTAGATTTATAAATGTGCAGGATAGATTCAGACGGAAAAAACCTCCGGGCCCTGCACAGAGAATCGACTTTCATAGCAGCGGATTTAGCAATGGATTCGATATTCCACTTGAGGTCCGCTGAAAGTGTCACACACACACACACACACACACACACACACACACACACACACACACACACACACACACACACACATATATATATATATATATATATAGGGATGTTGAAGAATAACCCCTCCTATTGCAATTTTGGTGGGATTGGCAGGTTGTAATTGGTTACGTGTTTCCTTTGTCAGTGAAGAAAGACCTGGCATATCAAAAGTGGGCGTGAAGGAACTCATGAGAGTCAACGTCCTACAATATGTGAGGTGTGTTTTTCACTGGGTTCGTGGCAAATTTTGCACTAATCTTTTATTATCAGTATTTACAAAAAGGCAGGTGGGTCGAACACAAGCCTTCACCGATATAAACAACACTTTCCTATAGCTATCTCAACCACACCAGTTTTAGTAGGTCATTAGCATGAGGGCAAAAGCATAGAGTATCGAATCGAATGGGAGAGTCCATCACTCTCACACACACACACACACACACACACACACACACACACACACACACACACACACACACACATATATTTGTAATAATATTGTTATTATTGGAGTTTGGAATGAAATTTTTTTTTCGCTACACAAGAGCTGTCGTATTTTGGGGCTATATTCAGCATATCAGGAGAGGAACAGCATGCGTCCTGGGTATGACGATAAGCTGCATCCGGCAGCAAAGCCTCTGACTGGGAGGTACAGAAGAGCGTGGAACCGCTTCTTATTTGCAGTTGTTCCCAGGTTCATCTTGATCCGAAGTGTAACACCTGTTAGGGTCCCAGCTATGGGCAAATAGTTTACCCCAAACCTGGGGTCAAAACACTATGAAAGTATAAAAATCGACTTTTTAGAATGAAAAAAAAATAAATGCATGCAGCTACACGTCGTATTCTTGAACAGAAATACATAAATGAAACTTGATCTACAAACTGATTTGTTTTTACAAATAATACATTCTATTCATAGGAATCTATTGTTAAAAATTGTCTCGGCATTAAATGACCCATTGAAGTTGATATTGCCGTAAAATCAACAAAACAAAACCAGAGGAACAGTATGAGTTAAAAAAAAAAACAAAAAAAAAAACAGATGAGCGGAAAACTATATTTGGTTTTAGCTGAAGCGTTGCGTCCTCTGACGGATTTTATCGGAGCAAAAAGGAAATAAATTTATTTCAAATGAAGTATCAATAAAAAAAATTGTTGATTACTAGAAAAAAGTTCAACTGAAAATATATATATATATATATATATATATATATCAGCATACGGTGTAGATATAGAAGAATCCAAAGGAATATCCTGTACATACATCAAAAACATAATTTTTCATATTCGAAAACAATTTTTTCATATGAAGTGTATTGTTATGCTATAAGATGTTGAAATGATGGCAATTAAACATTTTTTTTTTTTTTTACTTTTTAATAGGTCCTGGGCATGACGGTAAACTGCATCCGGCAGCAAGGCTTCCGATGAGGAGGTTGTGAGGAGCATAGAACCACCTCTTAATTGTTATTGTTCTCAGGATCACCCTGACCAGGAGTGGTAGTACCTGTTAGGGTCCCAGCTATGGGTAAAAAGTTAACCCCAAAAACTGGGGTCAAAACACTATAAAAGTATGAAAATAAACTTTTATAGAAATATATACATAAAAATAGAATTTTATGGAAAAATATACATTTTGAAAAAAAAAGTATTACCATGACACATTTTGAAGGAAATATATATATATATAGCAAAAGATTTTTGAATACAAAACTAGAAGTCATTTTCAGTTTTCTAAAATAAAAAAGAATAAAAACAAAAAATTTTCATTAAAATTTGACTAAATCACTTTTCTCACTATAACCGAAAATTTAAAAAATACCTTAAAACCCCACCTTTTTGGCATTAAATAACCCACTGAGGTTGATATGCCGTTAAACAAAACTCAAATACTTTTTAATATGTTTGTTATAAAAACTTCATTTTCAATAAATTCATTTCGTGTTTTGACTCGATGATCTACGCCAGTGGATGAAACGCGTCTGCGAAAACAATAGAATACAGTGCTAATAGCAGACACGGAAAGGAAACTACAAAACCTCCACAGAAGGTAGCTGAAGAGAGTGACAAGAAAGGACTACAAATAAACTGTAAGAAAACCGTATGCATGGTCATCAGCAAAAAGAGCAGCCCAAAATGCCAAATACAGGTGGGGGATACTAAAATGATGCAGGTACAAAAATTTAAATAAGTGTTCTAACAGAAGACGGAAAGTGCGACACAGAAATCCGAAGGCGAATTGGCATGGCAAAGGACGCGTTCCAGAAGCTGATTAGAGTATTAAGAAAATTTCGCTAGAAACAAAGAAGAGAGTACTGGATTGCTATGTGATGTCGGTTCTTCAGTATGATAGTGAGCATTCACAATATCCTCAAAGATGAAGAGAAAACTTGAAGCAACTGAAATGTGGTTCTACAGAAGGATACTGCGGATGTCATGGATCGAGCAATGATGAGGTTTTGGAAAAAATGTAAACTAAAAGGAAATTAATACTGAGCATCAAGAAGAGACAGCTAAAGTTCCTGGGACATGCAATGAGGAATGAGGGCTTGGAGAACCAGATACTAACAGGTCAGATAGAGGGAAAAGAGACAGGGGAAAACAGCGGTTAACATATTTGAAGAGCCTGAGCAAGTGGATGACAGAACGAGGGTTGTGTGGTGTAACAGGAGAGAGCATGCTGAGTGCCACTAGGGATAGGGAGGCATGGAAAGCTATGTTCGCCTACGTCCTGAAAGAACAAGGCATCTAGCTACCTTTATGGAAATGTAAAAAAATCCATAAAAAAGATAATCCTCTCCGACCTATCATTTCACAAATACCCACACAAATATATAAACTTTCCAAAACACTTAACAAACTACTTACTCCCTACCTTCCAAGTACACATGGTATTAACTCCACTAATGAATTTCTACAAATTCCCCATTCTGTAAAACCTAACAACCAAATAATTGCATCTTTAGATGTACAAAAATTATTCACTAATAATCCCGCCCATGAAACTATTGACATCATTATCCGTAATGTATACAATCATAAAACTCTCCCACCAATCAATATTAAACCCACTATTTAAAAAAAAATTATTATTAGCATGCACCACTTAACTACCCTTTTATGACTCCCTAGGTAATATTTATACTCAAATAGATGGTATTACGGTGGGATTTCCTTTAGGTCCCCTCTTTTTTAATTATTATATGGCACATTTAAAAAAATAAAATACTTAATGACATTAATAACCCCCTATATATGTAAGATACTTTAACACTTTCGCTCCTCGGGTCGAATACTGGTTATCACGGCACCATATATTTAACCCTTTTTGTCCCTCGGAAGTTATCCTGGTCACGAGACTGTAAATCTAGCACTTCCACTCCACGGGCCTATTTCGGTCAACATGAACCCCTTTACATCCGTCGTCTTCCTCTTCGAGTTGAGGTGTCTATTCGGTCTTAACTTCTTCTTCTTCTTCTTCCTTGTCTTTTCGTCGTCACCGCACAAGAAATACAATTACTCCAGCGGCGGGGGTGGAGGGTGACCCATACGCTCACACGGTTCTGGTCTCTCTTATCAGCACCCGCCACATCGGGAAGATCCGATGACACACAACCGTATGCTTCTACAGTTGTGAACCGTCTCTCTCAACTTCAGCATTACGACGTGCTTATACAGGAAACAGAGGGTTACATGCCAGGTCATTCACGTGCTTAACACAAGTAATCCCGAGTGTTTGTTGCTACAGCCAAAAATCATGTGACCTCCAAAGTTCCTTTTGTTTACTAAGCTCTATTTCGATTCCACTTGCAAAAAATTATTGTCGTTCATTTCCACCGTTCTCCGATGACCCAAATTAAACGTTTCTCAACTCAGATTTCACCATTAGTAAACAAGATACATCTCGATGTTCAATCTATTCCAAAATCCTTTTTATCAAAAGTTATTATTTCGTTTACCTCTGTTATTTTTTGATGACTCAGATATAACAGCCTAACTTTGGTTTAGATCTAATTTCGCTACCGGTAAACAATTACGCTGGTTTATTTCAATATTCAATTTAATATTGCCACACTGGAAGTAGAAATTTTGTTTAGAAAAATTCTTATCAAAATTTAAAAAGAAAGAAACGAATAACATGACGTTTCGGCCGTTTCAGCCTTCTTCAGGTGCTAGGAATTTTGAACCTTTTAACTGTGTGTATGTGCTTTATTTATTGATTCCAGCACACGTAGATTTACTACTTCTTCATATAGAAAACCAACTAGCATAAACTCATCTCTTATTAATTATATTAGTGAATGCCTCTAACGATATAAGTTAGCTGCTAAACAGCGGATAACATATTTGAATTGCTTGAGCAGATGGATGACAGAACGGGGGTTGCGTGGTTTAACAGGAGAAAGTCTGCTAAGTGCCACCAGGGATAGGGAGATGTGGAAGGCCATGATCGCCTACGTCCTGAAAGGACAAGGCACATAGAAGAAGAAGAAGAAGAAGAAGAAGAAGAAGAAGAAGAAGAAGAAGAAGAAGAAGTTACATAAGGATTTTTGTCATTTATTCTTATAATTTCTACGCTTAGTTGGTGAGTTTGGTACAATTTTTAAGGCTTCCTCACTTAAATGTTGACTTTTGATTTTACCAGTGTTTTTTTTATTGCCTTCAGTATATCTTACATATACAATGGAACCTGCCATATGCGACCCTCTTTTTCAACGACCACCTGTTGTGAACGACCGTTTTTCTACGCACGGACTATTTGTTAATGTCAATTGACCCTGACTGAGCGACCACCCCCAGAATGCGACTAGCGACTAACATCAACGAGTGAAAATCACTGCTCAAGAGACCGCTTAAAAAAAAATATATTTTAGTCGTACACTGCGAATTTCTAAATTAAGAGAAACTAAATGAGTAATCTATATTTTGATCTGATCTAGGCCAGGAGCATTTCCTTATTGTTTTGTTATTGTAGTGTTGTATCAAACTGTTATTTCTTGTTGAAATGTATATTGCCTGATTTCACCTCACGGTGAAACATCGGCTGTTTTGCACAACATGTATTGTATTTGACATGTTCAAGGGATTTATCGCAGTCTCTGTACTGACTTGGATAAATTCAGGGATTGGTAAAATCACAGTTATGTTCCTTTCTCAAAGGTCTATCTCTTTCGTTCTTTTATTTTATTTTATTTTTTTTTTTTGTATATATCTAATCTCTTTCTATCTGGGTATATCTATCTATATCTCTCTGTTTCTCTACACCCAACTACGATCACTGTCAGTTTGTGTGTGTGTGTCTGTGTGTGTGTATGTGTGTGTGTGTGTGTGTGTGTTTTCATGTATTATCGAAGATTCTCTTTTGCTATTACTCACTTCTAAGAAAAAAACTGAAACCGTATACTTGTTTTTAAGTCCACTTAATAAATATTTTTGTGAATAAATATTTTGGTCTCTTAAATACGTTTTTTAAATTTTTAAATTAATTATGCTTAATAAATTTCTTTAAACTTGGGCCATTTTTTTATGTTCTCATTTATATATTACCAGATTACATGGTAAAATTCTAATATGTACATTTTGATGAGTGGAATATACGTTCCTGGCGTAAACAGATCATGACTATGAGCCTTTAGTGAGCGACCACCTGTCGTATGGTGGCAGTAGAGGTGGTCGCATACGACAGCTTCGAGTGTATTTTTTCTGTCCTTTTTGTATCTTGAACTCCTGCTTTGTAAATAACTCTTGGTTTTACAAACTCCATCAAGTGAACATTTGATTTATTTCAGCAATTACATATTTCACTATCGATATTTTGCTGAACTTTTTTTTTTTTAATTTGTTTAATTGCAGATACAGCTTTAACTTAATTTAACTATATTTCTGTTGGGGAACACCCATTTTTGCACATAAGATGGACTCATCTAAGGTGTACATATAATCTATACAGAGAGCAGCAGTCAAGTTGAGTAGACCCACAATAAATAAACCTTGTGTGACATCTAGCCTTGCGTGGGAAGGTTGGTAAATATCGTTGAGTAGTTGTACTCTACTATGACAGTGTCAGCGCTCTGCCTTCGGGTGGAGAGCGCTCTCTGCTTCCGAGCAGAGAGCACTAATCCAGTCGTGGTTCCGCCGAAGGGTAGAAGCACGACTGGGCAAAAATAGACAGGTATTTTTTTGGCCGGGCCATATAGCCCGGAAATCCCAGTCATAACTGACCATGTGTCACATGTTGCCCTTACTGGGAGGGACAGCTAAATAATGTTGAGTAGACCCACAATAAAT
>JBBBDQ010001821.1:2065000-2070000 GCA_037127315.1 Ascarosepion bandense | reverse complement strand
GTTGTTCTCTTTCTCTGTTTGTCTCTCTTTTTTCTTTCTTTTTTCTTTATTTCTGTCTCTCTCTTTTTCCTTTTTCTCTTTCTTTCTTTCTTTCTTTCTCTCTGGCTGATTCCTTCTTTTCTTTTGCTTTTTTTTCTTTCTTTCTTTCTTTTTCTTTCTATCTCTCTTTCTTTCTTTTTTTCTTTCTTTCATTCTTTCTTTCTTTGTCTCCCACTTTCTCTTTCTAAATTGATTTTCTCTCTCATTCTTTAATCGCTTCTGTGACATCTCTTTCTCTTTCATTTTTGTAACTACTTTCCCTCTTCCCCTTCTTTCTTTCTTTCTTTTTCTTTCTATCTCTCTTTCTTTCTTTCTTTTCTTTCTTTCTTTTCTTTCTTTCTTTGTCTCCCACTTTCTCTTTCTAAATTGAATTTCTCTCTCATTCTTTAATTGCTTCTGTGACATCTCTTCTTTCTCTTTCATTTTTGTAACTACTTTCCCTCTTCCCCCTTCTTTGTTTTGTTCCGTTCTTTGCTGTCCTGGCTGCCTGCCTCCGACTCTCTTCGTCTTACTCGTCCTCAGTTTCTTTTTTGTGTTCTCTTTGGTCTTCTTCGCCTATCTCTTTTCAACTCTCTTTGTCTCAGTCACTTTCCACTCACTTTCCTTTCTCACTTTCTCTTTCTCCCGCTAACAGCGCACTCTCAAGCTCACACATTCTCTCTCTCGCTGTCCTTTTTAATTGACCAACTGACCTTAGAACGACGGAAACATCAAAGGTCAGTTGTCGAATAATTAAGGAGACATTCCTTTCGAGTGACGTTTATAAAGTTTCTGTGCGCGTGCGCGCACACACACACACACATCAAGACATGCTCATATTCTTTTTCTTTTTTAATCTAATTCGCAAACATTAGTACATACCATGTCTTTTATGCATACATATAAAAAATCTATCTATCTATCTATCTATCTATCTATCTATCTATCTATCTATCTATCTATCTATCTATCTATCTCAGTTTGTTCATACATATTTATCTTAGTCATCTATTGCTATCTATCTATCTATCTATCTTTCTTGAAGGCATTATACGTTATGTTTTTGCTCTTCAGGGCCATTTGTATTGTTATCTTTATTAATTGTATTAACGCTTTATCCTTATCTTTATTTTGAGCTCTTTATAAACAAAAAATTTGCATTTTAATGCCTTTCCACCGCTGAAAAAAAAAAAAAAAAAAGAAAAAAAACACCCGTTTTAAAATTAAAAACCATTATGATTACAATTTAGCCCTATATATATACACTACCGACTATAATTATTAGGCTACCCCAGTTTAAAAAAAAATATGTATTTCATACTATTTTTAGTATTTATTGCCAAGTGGAAAATTTTAAATGAAAATAGAATGGTTCTTTTGTTAATACTGCACAATAACATGGTGGATCAAATGAACTGTTCTGGTGTCCAGTTTTTGTGCTCTTTCCTCATGCGAGTGTCTTCTTCTTATTGGCTGGCCGGAGCAAAGGCTTCCTCGCTGCCTTGTAAAAATTTGCAAAGTAATAGTAACAAAAGAACCATTCTATTTTCATTTAGAATTATCCACTTGACAATAAATACTAAAAATTGTAAGAAATACGTCATTTCTTTAAAAACTGAGGTGACCTAATAATTATAACCGGTAGTATATATATATATATATATATATCAGTTTTTTCATACACAGATTCTTTATCTATTTATCTGTTTATATCATTCGGTTAATTATGTATGTTAAATTGTTCAAAGATAAATACACTCATGTATGCGTTGATACGCTTCTTAAAAGCACACGCAAACATACGCCAATGTTTTCTGTCTATTAGATGGCATTATATACAAATACATATAAAAGGATGTGATCACCATGTTATGCATTCATGGTCTGAATGAATATAGGATATAAAGGTACCCAGCTGTCTCATTGCTACGTGTTGGTCTCGAACCAACCATGATTACTTTGGGAAGTAATTACTTTTAAGAGGCAGGTCATGACGTGTACTAACTCTGATGACATAGCAATAAAAAAAACAACAACAAAAAAAAACAAATGCAAAAAAAAAACGAAAAACTATTTCTTCATCCTGTCTCGTCTGGTGCAAATTTGAGAAGCAAACATACAATTATTTAGTATTTGTCATGGTATACGGCAATTGAAGTTACTCTGCCATTAACTAAAGCCAGGCAAATATTATTGGGTGTCCATTTTTCTGTACCAGTAATTTGTGTTTGCTTTATTATGTGTTAAAGTTTACTGCTTAAAGCCAAATCCCACGAAAAACTATGGTGTACGACTGTGTGTTCCAAGCAGAATCGTTATAGTACTGTAGATATCGACTCGGAACGAGAAGTAAGAGATCCAAGTTCGAATACCTGTTGAATTCGCTGTATTCACTTACCCTTGGGAAAGGCATTAATCCGTCTCTTCCCTTCCGCTTTGGGTTAAATAGCAGGACAGATTGGCTTCTATAGCATTAAATGTCAACCAGTCTACTGCAGAATGTAATGGCAACCTGCTACGGGAAAATCTTCTGCCCAGTCAGTCATATCTCATTCGATACATGATCGTCCAAGTATGTATCACGTATGCGGTTTCCGGTTTTCTCTTTTCCAATCTTCTCACTTTTTTTTCCCAATTGGAGTAGATAGACTATACTATCGACCGGTTCACACTCCACCCACGTCTATTGAACAGGTGAAGAGGCTCATCCCTTGTTTCCTGTTCAGGATGCGGTTTCCGGTTTTCTCTTTTCTAATCTTTTCACTCCTATATAGCTCCCTGCACATCAGTGGCGTTACCGCCTTGCTCGGGGTGATATGATTAAAAAAAAAAAAAAGAAGCTTAGCTTAGTTTTGACCCAAAGCCGGAAATATGGAACTTCCAATGAGGATCTAACTCATTCAGTCAGTAAAGTGTCATACGTGATACACACTTGGGCGATCATGTCTCAAGACAGTCACGAATGATTGGGCAGAAGATTTCTCCACAGTAAGTAGCAATTACCTTCTGCGGTAGACTGGTTGCTCACCAAGGCTATAGAACCCAATCTGTCCTGCTATTTAAGCCATAACTGGAAGGAGAAAAGACAGATTATATTATATTATTAAATAAAAAACTGATCTCCCACTCTATGGATTTAATTCCAGTTGAATTCCTTGCATTCACTTACGCACGAATATCTTTTGGAAAGGTATTAATCCGTCTCTCCTCTTGAGTTATGGGTTAAATAATAGAATAGATTGAGTTCTGCAGCCTTGGATGGCAACCAGTCTACCGCATAAAGCAATAGCAACCTACTGCGGGATAATCTTCTGCCCAGTCAGTCAGGTCTCTTTCGAGACATGATCGCCCAAAGCGTGTATCACGTATGGCAGTTAACTGAGTTACCATAGTGAGAAACGTGTTCGTTACTAATTACTAGTTCCGATACACTAAAGTCGCTATATACGTGAAAATATACAGTGCATATATATATATATATATATATATATATATATATATATATATATATACACTACCGTCCATAATTATTAGTCCACCTCAGTGTTTTAAAACAATGATGTATTTCATAACATTTTTTTAGTATTTATTTCCAAGTGATTAATTGCAATGAAAACAGAATTATTCTTTTGTTAATACTGCACATGTGCATCAAATGAATTTATAAATATTTAGTAATTACCTGTATTGCAGTTTCAATGAAATAATGAAGAAAATTTAGGGTGATTCGGACGAGTTCATCTTTGCTTCCTTACCTTGTAAAATTTTGCAAAGTAATAATAACAAAAGAGCCATTGTATTTTTATTTAGAATTATCTACTTAAAATAGTTTGAAATACATAATTTCTTTAAAGAAAACTGGGGTGGCAATTTATGGCCGGTAGAGTATATATATATATATATATATATATATATATATACATTAGGTGAGTAAATTGTCACCAAATTATACTATTCATTTCGCGCATGTGCGTTGTTTTTGACGTTGTCGACTGCATATTGGGTGTTAATCTGAAAACAGTGCAAAAGATTCGGAAAGAGTTGGATGAATCTAATGGTGATTACAGAGATGTATGGAGTGATCACTTGTGATTTCGACGTGATGTCTCTTTAATAGACATAATATAAGTGTATTATAGGTTGTTGGAAGACTCTATGACTGGCAACGATATTCTGTAGCATGCTACACAAGCAGAACTAAATCATATATGCCAGACAATTTCTGTGACCACACCACCTCTTACATCTGGCCACCTAACCCCTCAGAGAGCATATTGTACTGCTTGGCATCGCGCCTGGAACTTCAATACGAACATTTCAGAGTGTTTTGTTGTCAACTTGGGGATATTGCAGAAGATTTCGAAAAGATTTGTATGAGTCTAATGTTGATCATGCAGATGTTTTGAGTGATCCTTAATGATGGCGACATTATACCCCATTCATCTTCCCACTGGGCCCCAGACTCCACACAGAGGCCTAAATCAAGTGCTTGAGAATGTAGTGCTGATTTGTGTCAAGGGGGTGGTTGCTGGAAGACCGTACATCTGGGAACAGGATTTTTCACCATGTCCCACAATCAGGAGAACTCAGTTGTGGCTGTGAGACAATTTTGTGCGACCAAATCACCCCTTACATCTCTCCAGACTGCAATACCCTTGATTATTATGCGTGAGGCGGAATAGAGCGAGGGACAACAAAACTTCTTGTAACACAAATATGAATTAAAGGCAAAGATTATGGCAGCATTCACCAATTTTAACAAGAAGACCGTCCAGAAGAGATGTAGGAATTCGTCTGGAGGCCGTGGTTGAAACCCATGAGGATGTTATTGAATATATTTACTTTAGTATTCTAAGATATTTTCGTGTAATTTTGGTAATTATATCTGTTAAAATCAGATGTCAGTGTTATTTTTATTTTATTTTATTTTATTTTTTCGTAACTTAGACGACGGTTTATCCATCGCACCCTGTACCTATGGA
>JBBBDQ010001821.1:1982500-2060000 GCA_037127315.1 Ascarosepion bandense | reverse complement strand
CTTTTAGTTTCCATTCTCTCCAAAACCTCATCATTGCTCACATGCTTGATCTACGATATCCGCAGCATCCTTCTGTATAACTACATTTAAGATTCTTTAAGTTTTTTTTTTCATTTTCGATTATATAGTCCAGTATTCACTGCCATATTAAAGAACTAACATCTCATAGCAATCCAGTACTCTTTTCTTTGTTTCTAGCAAAATTTTCATGTGTCTTAATATTCTAAATAATAATGGTTTAGTTTTCCCATTTATGCCCTGGCCGAGGAAGAAAAGGCGGGTCTTTTTTATCAGGCTCAGCTAAATCTCTAACGCATGGATCTACACTCGGCATCCAGGACGTCATCTCCCAGATGAACAAGCTCCACTCAAGAACACTTCGTGTAAAGTATGTTCTGTCATGATCTTGCTGAATATGGTCGATCCTGAAAGTAAAAAAGAAATCATTTCGCCCCGCCAAAGCAAGGTAACAACGCCACTGAGACGCGATGGAATTACTGAGTGTAAAAGAATATAAAAAAAGAAAACGTTATTAAAAAAAACATTAACCATTAAAGGAACAAAAATTAAGAGGACAGAAGATAATGATTGACATTGCATTTACATTTTGGAAGATCAAAATTGACTTTAAAGCAAGATGCCGGAAGAGTGCTCCAAAAAAGAGAAGTCAGTCAAGTGCCATATGTGATACACGCTTAGACGATCATATCTCGAAAGCGACATGACTGACTGGGCAGAAGAAAATTATCCCGCAATAGGTTGCCATTACTTTCTGCGGTAGATTGGTTGCTAGCCAAGGCTATAGAACCCAATCTGTCCTGTTATTTAATCCATAACCAGAGAAAAGAAACGGATTAATAACTTTCCCAAGGGTATTTGCGTGTAAGTGAATGTAATGAATTCAACTGGAATTCGAACACGGTTGTCCGATTTCGCGTTCCGAACCGATACCCACTTCTCCACACGTGCGAGAGAATAAAATATTAGCATAGAACTTTTCTGTTGAGGACTAGGGATGACATTCTAAAGCAATTCAGTTAATTAATCTTTTTTTTTTTTTCAGTACAGTGGAGTGTATGAAAAATTTATTTTGCAATTTTATTTAAAGCGCGCCTTTACTTTACTTTTTATCAACAGATTGTTAAATTCTTCTGAAGATAAAGAAATTTGGCTTCTCTGGACGAAAGCTGGTCAGCTGATGATTCTGGGATGGCAAAAGGACCAAACATTGTCTGGCAACTAATTTTAATTCTCCAAGGCGAACTCGAAAGAACTCTGACGATTTCTATCACCTGAAGAAGAATGCGGCCATTAAGATTTGCTGTCTGCTAGATTCCGAACGATACTTAATGGTAAGTAGATTTTCCAATAAAATATTGAATATGTTCCTGGTGCCTGAATGCTGAGGAATCCACTTGCTAATGACTCTTCCTCGAAGAAATCCCAGGGTTAATCTGAAGAGGACTGAAGTATCCTCAAAAGAGAAATACCAAGAAGACTCTAGTCCCATTTAAATATAACGTTAATTTTCTGTCTACTTGAAATACGTTCCGTCATTGTTCTTTCCTCACCACTGAAGTTTTTTTTTTTAATTCTCTTTCAGTCTTTATAAGCACAGGTGCTCGAGTAACGTTAACCCCTTACTTTGGGGTGAAATGATTTTTAAAAAATTGTACTTTGCAGATTTCAGAAGTAAACTTCATACATTTTCAGGCATATTTCAGTGAAACATTCATTTTCCTAAATGACAGTTTATAATTACGATATATATATATATATATATATATATATATATATATATATATATAATAGTCCTAATTTATGTAAATAATGTAAATACTGCCTCAACTCAGAAATATAGACAAAGAATATATATATATATATATATATATATATATATATATATATATATATATATATATAATAACTAAATAGACTCTCTAAGTATGTAGGCCGTAAATTTATACTAAAATAAACCTTAAAAAACCCACTAACAAACAGAACCTAATTCCGTTACAATCCGGTGTACTAAGGCGTCGGATAAATGGGGAGAAAAAAAAGAAATCCGCGGAACAAGAACAAAACATTCAATATTCCGCAGCAAAGAAAAAAAAACCCAAACGGAACCAACCACAAGAAAAAGTGCTCGATACAAAGTACAAAAGAAGATATACAAAAGTAGAGCAAAGACACACAAAAATCTGATATAATATATTGACTTTATATATATATATATATATATATATATATATATATAAAATATTTATATATATATATATATATATATATATATATATATATATATATTCATTGTTTCTATTTCTGGGATGAGGTAGTATTTACATAAATTAGGACTATTGTCCTCATCATTTCTGGCATTTGTACGACGTTTCGTCAGGTGCTTTCAAACCGAACCCTTTATTACTGGGGTATTCAATTCTTATTTCCTTGCTTACAGCCTCTTCTGGTAGTTATGAGTTATCTCTCTTTAACTTTGTAAGTTATGGAACTCACAACTATTTGTGTCAAGCTACAGGAACTAACCTACGTCTATATTCACAGGGCCATGTGTCCTTAAGGACGAGAACAGCTGAATTTTTCGGACTTATAAACCTAATGTCCAGTAACCCTGAGCCACGTTAAGAACATCAAAGCGGTGAAATATGTATTATCCATGGTAATAACCGAAAATCCTTTATAAAATATTACTCTGTTAAATTAAATTAAATAAATGAATTTAACATTGAGTTCTCTTGAGTTCGTCTCTTTTGGAATTTACCCGGATTACATACCAAGTGTACTATATATATATATATATATATATATATATATATATATATATATATATATATAATAAATGGTTCGGATCAAAATTCCTAGCACCTGAAGAAGGCCGAAACGTCGTACAAATGACAACAATAATAATGACAACAGTCTGAATAATATAAATAATATGTATATAATTATATATACAAATAAATAAACCATCTGCAGAGAGGTCTTTTTCACTGTATCACAGCTCTTCAGTGCGGCTAGATTAACCGTTTTGACTCAACCCGGGATTGAAACCCGACTGATTTAACAGCAGTTGGATATTCACCCACCAAGGCATCGCCGTAGTATAAAGAAATATTCTTTTTCTTCTTCTGTAAAATTAATTTTCATCGACCCACAAACTGTGGAATATATATATATATATATATATATATATATATATATATATATAGATAATCTCACATGGTTCATAAACAGAAATCACTTCTTTATGTATTTATTGCTGTTAACTCAAAAGTAGTTTACTTTTTTACTCGTGGATTACACTTGAAGATCGACCGAAAAGTTCTGCTGATATTATTTACTGAATATATGGACAATATTCTTTATATTCTGCCCACTTCTCTTTTCGTCTACAAGAAAAGAGGTTTCTTGAACACGAAAAGGGTCTTATGAACTGCACTGCCGAATGTAGGGGCATAGACTCACAACTCTAGGTGCTGCCGCTGTGAATCTTGTAGCAAATAGTTTTTACTTTACGGGTGTGCTCGGGTTCCCCACATAAAAAACCGACCTTTTGTCACAACTCTCTCCAGTGGGGGAGTAAGGTAAATAAAACTGATTATTCAACGTTTTTTTGAACGCATAACCGGAATTTTAGAACTCATAGCAGGAAGTTCAAAATCAGGGAGAAATTTGTCAAAACTAGCGGAATTATATTGTAGCTACTTACATCCGAGTTTGTAGGAGCCCAAATAGAATTCTCTAAGGTGCATACATCCGTACATTATTTTGGACATTAATTTAGCAACCATTTTCATTTTGGTAATGAAACTATAGCCAACTTTTCTTGGCATAATCTGCAGTCATCACTACCATTGCAAGGTCAGGCCTTTTGTCATATACTCCAAGTTACATAATGATCTTTGTTATTTTTTTCTTTTAATTTTCACACATAGCTTGTTTGCTACAATTTTAAAGGCTTTCAATCTTGAATGTTGACTTATGATTATGCCATTTTTTAAAGATTGCCTTCAGTACATTCTTCATATATTTTTCTCTGTTCATTTGTATCTTGAACTCATGCTTTGTAAATAATTCCTTCGGTTTTACAATCTCCGTCAAGTGGATATTTGTTTTATCTCTGCAAATACATTTTTATTAATGATATTTTGTTTCACTTCATTGTTTAAATTTTTGGTGTTTGTTCTCTTTATGTCATTTTTTAAATTGCAAGTAAAACTGTAACTTAATGTAACTATTTCTATCATATATTTTGTGTAATTCTGAGTTTTTAAGGAAGTGTTTATGAAACAATTCGAAAAATATTTTCTCTATTTTGAACTTTACTTCGAATCTAAAAGGTGGGTTGATCCGAATAGCATTTTGTTTTCTCGAATTATTCTTTATTTGTTTATTTGTTTATTCTTTATTTGTTTATTTGTGGTTTATATTCTAATTTATATTTTATGACCATTTTCATTTAAAGCCTTTTCGTAATCTTTTTTCTTTCATCGAAAATTAATCTATGCTGCCCCGGTTTGGTATTCCAGTTTTTCCAGACCATTGTAGTTGTGGTGATACCGACCGAGCAAAAGCGAGGGACCGGATGTTTGCTCTATAACAACCAGAAAGCAAATGAACAAAAATCGTCTCTGCGCAGATGTATTCACGCAGGTTGAAAAATAAAAATTAATCAAATATCAAATTTCAATTTCGCGAGTTTTATTTACCAGCCAATGGGAAGCCCAGAATCAAATACAAGTATAAAATTCCAAACGAGCTCTTTTGATCCAAAAAGCAGATATAAAAAGCGGATAAATACAAGACCCCAAACAGACAGACTGACGCAGAGACCAAAGAGAAGAATGTAATTAATATCCCCTTGACTTAAGTCGAGCGGCTACAATGCTTGCCTCTTTACCTTCTCCACTGTCTCAAAAGTACTTACTGACCTAAGGAGCGACTACTTCAAAGACATTCCTCACATACCTCCGCTCACCACATTCCTAAGCCTTAAATCTCTTTCAGCGTTATATTTTTCATGAACATTTTAACCCCCGTTGGACCTATATTCAAGTATTGCTTTAATTGTAAAACATTAATTGATATGTGTATATATAAATGTTGTTTTCATCTCAGTTTGCTTTTCTTGATTTTATAATCATTTTATGACTTATAGTGAGCTATCTACCACAAGGCCAAATTCCGTTAACTTGCAACGGTATACAATTACCTTTCACTAGAACGGAATTCTACTACTACTAGAAAAAGAAGAGATAAGCAACCCACTATATATTTACAATCTAGCTGTCTCCTCACTCGTTTAACGCGCGGCTCGTTTGTCGCTGGTATCGTGATGGTGAGCAAGGTTCCACCTGGTTCAGCTGGCATTTGTCTGTTCACGACCAGTCAATCCTCTGCCACGTTGTGATTTTTGATCTCAGAAGGTGAGAAGATCGCTAATGAAGCAAACTGAAGTGAAGACAGCTTGAGAGTTAAACCAAAAGAATCCTTTGAAATAAAGAATTAACTCAGATTAAAAATGCGACAATGATTTGGTTTATATAGGATTTGTTGTATTCAGCCGTTTTAACCCTTCCCACTTACTGTTATAATCAATTTTTTTTAATCGTATCGCCCCGAGCAAGGCGGTAACGCCACTGATGTCCAGGGGGCTACGTAATAGTGAAAAGATTGGAAAAGAGAAAACTGGAAACCACATCCTAAACAGGGAACAAGGGTTTAGCCTCTTCAGCTGTTCAATAGACGTGGGTGGAGTGTGAACCGGGAGATAGATAGATATATCTACTCCAATTGAAAAAAATAGTGTGAAAAGATTGGAAAAGAGAAAGCCGGAAACCACATCCTAAACAACGAACAAGGGATGAGCCTCTTCACCTGTTCAATAGAGGTGGGTGGAGTGTGAACCGGGCGATAGATAGATATATCTACTCCAATTGAAAAAAAAAAACAGTGAGAAGATTGGAAAAGAGAAAACCGGAAACCACATCCTAAACAGGGAACAAGGGATGAGCCACTTAACCTGTTCAATAGACGTGGGTGGAGTGTCAAACCGGGCGATAGATAACGCTGGGATCCTCTTTGGAGTCTGCTGCGTCTGTTAGTAGTAACCTAAATTTCGAAGTTCTTGTCTTCAGGGCTGGCACAAGGTCTTAGTCAACGAAAGATGTAGATTTCAGTATTAGTTGTGTTGAGACTATTTGTCTTCTCTGTATCAGCTGTGCAAAAATCTCTAGCTTATATAGAGTCCTGCGTCCTGCGGGAGTAAGGTTGACCAGGGTCTGGATTCTTTTGTCTTCCTCCCCTAGCATCAGTCTATTTCTAAAATTCTATATTCTCAAAATATATTTATTCAAGTGGTTTACCAAATTTTGAGAGTGGCTATAGAAATCAAGCTGCCCTTTAAATACAACTACTTTAACGGCTCATCTCGAACCATCACCCTATATAGGCGAAACTAATCTCTCTCTCTCTCTCTCTCTCTCACTCTTGTTCCTCACACTTTCTTAGCACAAGAAAATTGTTCCTAATCTCAAAATTTTACCTTTTCTCTGTTTTTACTATCAATAAGAACCACACAGATTTTTCTGTCCATAGTCACTCAAAATAGTAATTAATTATTCTTGTTATTTTGTATCCCCCCCAAAAAACCTAATCAATGTTGGATAATTCATTTTTTTTTGTCTTTTTTATGGCTCATTGAAACCAGATGTTTTTCTGGCGCTTTGTCCAGAGGAATCGAAAACGTTATTTCGGTGACCACCCAGGTCTTCTTTATCGACAACATATATTTTTTCTATTCGAGGATTTTTTTTTTAATCATATCACCCCAAGCAAGGCGATAACGCCACTGATGCGCAGTGTTATATACAATGTTATATACAATGTAAGTACATGCTAGTAGCCAAGCGTGTTCAAATTCATTACTGAATGAACGATGCGTAAATGCGTGAGTAGCTACTGTTTTTTTAAAGTCTACTATTCCTCCATAGTGCTCAATCGGTATGCGAGAGCGGAAATATATTTATATATATATTAGTTATCCACATGCAAGGCTGTTTCGCCGTATCACAGCTCATCAGTGTGGCTAGACACATCCACTTGCTTCTGGCCGGGATCAAAACTCGACCGATTTGGTGTCAGTCGGAGTTGCTACTCCCTAAGCCATCGGCTCATAGAATCAGAGAAGGGAAATTTTAACGTGTTGTATATCAGCAGTGTATACACACGCCAGTCACCGAAAGAACTCAATTAATTTCTGACAGTGTTTATTGACTCAATGAAATTAAATTTAGAGATTTAACGATTTACATTTTTAAATATAAAATTCAAATTCGCATATTTTGTAACATTTCAAATATCAGGATATGGAGGAATTCGGTGCGGTTGCATTACGGTACACTTTCAAATTATTACTAAGAGCGTTCGTATGACAAACTTTCCTGAATTAGTATTCAACTGAAATGGTATTCAACTGAAATGGTATTCAACTGAAATAGTATTCAACTGAAATGGTATTCAACTGAAATAATGTTCATTTGAAATGGTATTCAATCAATAAACTTGAGTTCGAATTCTATTTGAACTCGTTGCATTCACTAATATATCCTTGGAAACAGTATGAATCTATCGATTTCCCGTTCAGCTATGGGTTAAATAGCAGGACAGACAGAGTTCTATAACCTTTCTTGGCAACTAGTTTACTGCAGAAGGAAATGGCAATCTAGCGCGGCAAAATGTTCTGCCTCGTCAGTCATAAATCGAAAGAGACATGATCATCCAAGTGTGCGTTACATATGGCATTTAACTGACTGATAAAACCTCAAACAAAAACAACCCATCTGTTAGAATTTCACGCCCACTTGGTTCAAATTACTTCCACTGTGTTTGGAACATCAAAGTTCTGTCCAGTGCAGTAGTGATTGCCATTTGGAATACACACTCTGTAAAACCAGTCGCTTGTAATAACTTTTTATCCACACCTTTCGAGTGGGCATAAATTTGGTTTTAAGCCGTATTAAGATAATACAACTGAAATTCTACCTTTAATCACTACACAGCAATTATAACTTAGTCGATGAGAAGCATTTTATGTCTCACCGTCTATAATAAAAAACAAAAACAAAACAAAACGAAACCAAAAACACGAAAAAAAAAAAAAAGTAAAAAGAAAAACACCGCCTCTCTATTCATCATGTGCGGCGTATTTACAAAGACTTTTTTTATATGAAAATTTCGGTTTGGGTGTCAATCTGAGGACGGTTCAGAGGATTCGGGGGGAGTTGGATTATATATCCAGTCAACATTATGGTGTTTGGAGTGATCACTAGTGATGGTGACATTATGCCTTCATTCATTTTCATTTTTTTTTTTTCAATTGGAGTAGATAGACTAAACTATCGCCCGGTTCACACTCCACCCACGTCTATTGTACAGGTGTAGAGGCTCATCCCTTGTTCCCTGTTCAGGATGTTGTTTCCGGTTTTCTCTTTTCCAATCTTTTCTCTTTTCCAATCTTTTCTCTTTTCACTCTTACGTAACCCCCTGCACATCAGTGGCGTTACCGCCTTGCTCGGGGTGATATGATTAAAAAATAATATATATATAGTTCCCAGTTTTCTTAATAACAGACGTACCGTTTTCTCACTAGGCCATTTGTTCACAGTCTACGTTGAAAATATCTTCATAGCGCCTGTAAAATGCCTCGAACGTTTTGTCCTTCTCTGGTACGTATTCGAATGTTTCAATCGAGTTGTAGATTGTACTCTGGGAAAATGTCGCATCTTTTTCAGAATTTTTAGAGCCGTTTATATGAATTTTTTTATATATCAACAATAATATTGGGGAAAAATGTATGACACATTTTAAAAGGTTTACTTGTAACGCGTTTCGTCCTTCTGGACTTCTTCTATGTGCCATGTCCCTTCAGTCCGTAGGCGATCATGGCTTTCCACCTCTCCCTATCGCTGGTAGCACGCTTTCTCCGGTTATCAAAAAAAAAAAAAAAAAAAAAAAACCCGCTCTGCCATCTACCTGTTCAGGCCCTTCAAATATGTTATCCGCTGCTTTTCCCAGTCTCTTTCTCTATATATGACCTGTGAGAATCAGATTCTCCAAGCCTTCCTTTCTCATCACATGTCCCAAGAACTTCAGCAGATGCTCAGTATTAATTTCCTTTTCGTTTCCATCCTTTCCAAAACCATATAATTTCTCACGTGCTCAATCCATGATATCCGCAGCATCCTTCTGTAGAACCACATTTCAGTTGCTTCAAGCTTTTCCTTCATCTTTGATGATATTGTCCAGCATTCACTGTCATATTGAAGGACATACATCACGTAGCAATTCAGTACTTTCTTCTTTGTTTCTAGCGAAATTTTCCTGTCTCTTAATGCTTTGCTCAGCTTCTAGAATGCGTTCTTGGCGATGCCAAGTCGCCTTCGGATTTCAGTGTCGCACTTTCCGTCTTCCGTTAGAACACTTCCCAAGTACTTAAATTTTTGTACTTGCTTGATTTTAGTATTCCATACATCGGACTAAATTTGTTACATTGGTAGAATTACCCATGTGTATGAACGAGGAGTGCTGTGGATTTTAGTATTTTTGGGATCTTTTTTTCTAGTTTTTTTCCTCTTATCATGGAAAGAAAAAAGACTCTAAATAAATTCGGTTATATATATATATATATATATATATATATATATAAACTTATTTATAAAAGGAACTTTGTCTGCGTGTATGTGTGTGTGTTTGTGTGTGTGTCTGTGTGTTCCGTTACCTATAGACTCCGAAACGGCTGAACCGATTTTCTTGAAAATTTACACAGTTGTACTATAAACGTCTGCGAGTGTTCTTAGCTAGGTTTTGTGTCGAGATACCGCCGATAAATATCGAAAATCGATAATCGAAAAAATCGGGTTATAGAAGGAGTGGTCTGATTTAAATCAAATTTGATACACTCATAGACAAAAACATAAGAAACGATATTCAGAAGTTTCAAGGTTGCAGTTCTTACAATAGTGCAGAAACTCGATAATATATATATATAAAAGGCAAGATGTTTGTATGTGTGTCTGGTTATCTGTCTGTATGTCCTTTATACAAATCCACAATTTTTATCCGATTCTCACCAAACTTCACACAAATATTCTTTAGGCTGAGTCTGAGCTCCAGGACCATGGATTAGTTTTAAAGCTTTCATTACACCCGAGCAATGCCGGGCTATACTGCTAGTATACAATATAAAATCCACAGCACACCTCGTTCGTGCCCATTTTTATATCTAGTCCAAATCATTTTGAGTCTTTTTCTTTTTTTTTATGGTGGTAAAAAGAAAAAGAAAAAAAAACGAAAAAGAAAGACTAAATATAAAAAGAAATATTCGTTGTAAAATCTCCAGTATGTGTAGTCGTACCAACACAGAAAATTTAGTCTGATGAAGTCCGAAGCGCGTCATAAGTAAACTTTTTTCACTTTGTCATGCATTTTCCCCAACAAAGACTTGCTTAAAACAAAAAATGAACCCGTGCTGATATAACCAGGCACCGTCATGCATTCCAAGCATTCTGATCTTTTTCCACCTTTCGCTAATGTGCGACCCTCTCTTAAAACGAATGTATAAATCTATTCAAGAATGAGAAAAACACTCAAGATTGACCCTGAAAGAATTTGTTATAGATTACTAATTAACATTTCCACTATTGTAGTTAGAAACCGTATATAGCAGGATAATAATACGCTTTTCTTTTGAACACTGGCTACCGCGTATTCTCACTAGTGTAATTGACAAACACTTTAGTACGACCAGAGATAATATTTAAAGAGATTGTTGGGATAACATTCCTTCTTCCTGCCCAATTAATATGCACCGCGCTTGAGAGGTCATGTCACCCTCAACAGTAAACCAGCGTAGCCCTATTTTTGCAGAGAGCGAGAGTTTTAGCAGACAACAGAGAGGAAAGATGTGCGCGTGACTTGTGGATAGAGACAGTCCCTTGCAACATTCTGTTGCTTTTTTTTTCTTAATCATTTCACCACGAGCAAGGCGGAAACGCCACTGATGTGCAGGGGGTTACATAAATGTAAAAAGATTAATTAGAAAAGAGTGAGGAGTGCAAACTAGTTAGAAAGGAACAATAGAAAGCAGGTGCGATGACAGATACATAGGTGGAGAGAAAGGGAAGGTTATACAGGGGAGGGGAGAGAGCTAGAGGCCAGTGGTTAGTAGATGAGTATTGACTTTGCATTTTAATTTCTGGAGGTTGTAGCCGTCAGGAAAGCAAGAATACTGAAGTGAGTTCCACAGGCGGGAAGTGCGAGAGAGGAAGCTGCAGGAGTAGAATTGTCGTCTGCGTTTGACTAACCTGACTGTGAATGGGTGGGACCCAGTTGCCAGTCTGGTTGCACGAGTAAACACCTGTTGAGGAGGCATCAGTGACTTATGCTCATCCGAGCAGAAGCCATGAAAGTATTTATAGAACAGACAAAGGGAGGCCACATTTCGACGATGGGGAAGTGGCTGCAATCGAGTCGCCAGATCAGTACCTATCACATTACAGACTCTCCTTTGGAGCTTGTCAAGAACACTGAGGAGAACGGCAGGGGCACCTGACCATAAATGGCAGCAGTACTCCATGCACGGACGGATGGTTGACTTGTATATATGCAGGATGGATTCAGGTGGAAAAAACATCCTGGATCGACATAGTGACCCAATCTTCTTAGCAGTAGATTTTGCTATGGATTCAATATAGTGGTTCCATTTGAGGTCTGAGGACAGGGTAAGTCCGAGGAGGCATAGTGTAAAAGTAATAATAAAAAAATAATAATAAAAAGTTGGAGAGAAGGAATTTCACACATTTTATAGTTTGCTGCTACATTTTTTATTTTTTACAAAATAAAAATGCTATTTTCGTTCTTCCTACTTCTCGCTGTTCATTTTTATTTTTCTTCATTATGAATAGTATCTGCTTCAAGCGCCAGATACCGGCAACGTTACCCAACATTCCTTTGGTGACTTATCGAGACCTTGTCAAAAAAGCTAAAGTTTTACTCTTTTACCTACATATCAAAAGCAAAAAGTTTGATAGCAAATTTGTTTTTGTTTAATCATATCACCACGAGCAAGGCGGTAACGCCACTGATGTGCAGGGGGATACGTAAGAGTGAAAAGTTTAGAAATGAGAAAGCCGGAAACCACATCCTAAACAAGGAAACAAGGGATGAGCCTCTACACCTGTTCAATAGACATGGGTAAAGTGTCAAACCGGGCGATAGTTTAGCCTATCTACTCCAACTGAAAAAAGTAAAAAGAGTGAAAATATTGGGAAAGAGAAAGCCAGAGACCACATTCTAAACAGGGAGCAAGGGATGAGCCTCTTCACCTGTTCAATAGACGTGGGTGGAGTGTGAACCGGGCGATAGTTTAGTCTATCTACTCCAAATCTAATAAGAATCAAAACGGTCAGGGACATGATAAATAAGTGCACGGCTCGACTTATTAAATGATTACCATGAAATTATTTTTCTTACATGGGAATAGCTAAAATGGTTCCAGTAGAGGGATTTGTTAATTAAAACTTTTCTAGAAAAGGAAAAAAAAAATTAAACGAAAATAAAATTATTTTCACTTAGGCATCTTTTTTTATTCTTTTACTCCAAACAATAAAATTAAGCTACTAAGACATAAGGGGTTGCTGAGCCTGAGAGAATATGAAAAAGAGAAAAAAAATTATTAAGAAGAAAGAACAATAAAAGAAAAGGAATCCAGACGATAACGACTGACATTGACTTTACATTTTCAGGATCAAATTTGACTTGAATGTAAGAAGCCGGAAGAGAGCTCCACTTAAGAAAAGTTTGAGAGAAGAAACTGTTAGTCATAGAAAACAAATCAGTCATATATATATAACTTAATAAATTTAAATATTAGAACCAGCTTAATAAAATATTATGCAATGTTGGAAATTTTTTCTTTATTTTCACTTGAAATTAAAGCCAAAATACGATGTTTAGAATGGCACATGATTAAACATAACAGACATTCAGTGTCTCTTATATTTAACAGTATATGTTTAGAAAATTATATGCTGCCTCGAGATATATATATATATATATATATATATATATATATATATGTATATATATATAAACTGGAGTCTGTTATTGTTATGATGTAGACACCTGTCCTGTGCATGCAACGAGAATTGAAACATAAATTGGCCCTCTTTGGAGAAGCCATTACCGAGCGGAGGATATTTCCCCACCATATTCTTACATTTTAGGATTGGCCGTTAATAACATTTTTTATTATTAGCGACTCAGTTTTATTTTCTACAGACGATTTTTTCTGAAGAAGAGTCGGTCGAAAGGCGCCTAATATATTTTAAACGTTGTGATATTCTATATCCCGTTTTATTAGTGATGTGGAACCAAAGTGGGGGCCACGGAAGGAAAACACGGAACACGGGTTAGAAGTAAAGAAAGATATATTAAACAGAAAGGTTAAAAAGAATAGTGTAGGAGTAAGCAGAGCTTACTATCCAATGATGTCCGATATTGGCTGCGCACTACTAGTGCCACAGTATTTAGTCGTTTTCCCACTTAAGGCAAAACTTGGCACAAGGCCTTTTTAATGTGGGTCTTCCGGGCCATATACCCCGCTAAAAATACTTGTCTATTGTTCCCCAGTCGTGACTCTACCCTTCGGCGGAGCCACTACTGGGTTAGTGCTCTCTGCCCGAAGACAAAAAGCTGACAGGACAAAGGTAGCACTACTGGTGTTACTACAGTATTTAGTCGCCTTCCCACTTAAGGCAAAACTTGGCACAAGACCTTTTTAATGTGGGAGAAAGATATATTAAACAGAAAGGTTACAAAGAATAGTGTAGGAGTAAGCAGAGCTTACTATCCAGTGGTGTCCGATATTGGCAGTCGTACGCGGCTGCGCACTACTGGTGCCACAGTATTCAGTCGTTTTCCCACTTAAGGCAAAACTTGGCACAAGGCCTTTTTAATGTGGGTCTTCCGGGCAATATACATCGCTAAAAATACCTGTCTATTGTTCCCCAGTCGTGACTCTACCCTTCGGCGGAGCCACTACTGGGTTAGACAAAAAGCTGACAGGACAAAGGTAGCACTACTCCCATAATACTACCATTCACATAGTAATATAATACAAGAAGAGTTCATGATGTAGGTAAGTATCAGTCTCACAACTCTCCACTTCCAAGAGTTTTCCTCTTTTTTTTTTTTTTTTTTTGAAAAGGGTAAAAAGTAAAACTGTTAATACTTCTTCCTCTTGGGATTCACGTCGAGTGTTTGAGTAAATTTTCTCTTTCTCCCAGAGCGTCGTATTTCCGGAGATACTTGGGGTGTGTCAAGATCGAAATGTTCGAATATTACGTCGATCAACTCTTCGCAGATATTTTGTGGTGATTTCTCAGATTCATTCAAACGGCATTTCCTGAGCTGGTTCATATGGCGTTTGTGGGTGTTTTTCGGTCCCTGGACAATATAGACCAGTTCGCCAATTCTCTGTTTGATGTTGCCTACTTCCCAGAATGTAATGTTGTTTTTGTAAGCCGTAAAAAGAACATTGTCGCAAGGATTAAAGTATTTTTTAGGGAGCGAGACGGTTTTCTTGAACTTCGCTTGCCGTGGAATGAGTTTATCAAAGACGGACTTTATTTTTCTTGCGAACATTGTTTCTCTGATGGTAGTAACGATCTAGATGCGTGTGCTATGGCTTTTCGTGAACCATCTAGCAGTTTATGGAGAATGCAAGCACCGATGCTGTATGGGCTTGCATTACTTACGACTATGATGTCGAGATTAGGGTCGTAGTGGGTGAGGGAGAGATCCGAAGTAAGTGTTTTCTTGATCTTCTCGAATGCGTCTTGCCATTCAGGGGTGCATAACCATGTTTTATCCTTTTTTAAGAGTTCGTTGGGAAGTCCTCTCAAATTCTGCATGTTCTTAATGAAACCTTGGCAGAAGTTAGCAAGGCCGGGGAAGCTTTGTAACGATCGAACGTTAACTGGAGGCGGCATGTTTTTAGCTCTTTCTGGATCCGGCCGACGACCGTCTCTATTTATAATGTGACCTAGGTATTTGATCTCTGGTAAGAAAAAGTCACACTGCTTCCTTAATCTTAAGCCCGTATTCCTATAACTTCTCGAATACGTTTACTATAAGGTTCCGGTGCTCTGCCGTCGTTTTAGTGGTCATCAGTATATCATCCAAATAGGCTGTTACGTAGTCAAGGTCACCCAGCATGGCATCCATGACCTGCTGAAAGACTACAGGCGCAACCTTGACCTCAAAAGTCAGTCTGTTATATTTGTACAGACCTTTATGGGTGTTTATGCAGGGCAATTTGGAACTTTCTTCATCCACCTCTATCTGAAGGCATGCGTCTGAGAGGTCTATTTTGGAAAGGATTTTTCCGTCATTCAATTTGTTGAATGGTGACTTGCAAGGCATCGTTTAGCCCTGTGGAAAAATCTGCGCATACTCGTATTTGGTTGGACTTCTTTTTGACATAGACAGTAGACGTTGCCTATTCGTTAAAATCTATTTTTGATAAAATACCCACTTGTTCGAGTCTATCTAATTCTTTGTTGATCTGCTCTAGAGCAGCGAAAGAGACATTCCGTTTCTTTTTGAAAACTGGTTTTGCACCGTCCTTCACCTTGAACTTAGTTTTTAATTTAGGATATTTCCCAAGGCCGCCAGAAAAAAAAAAACTGGGGAAATTGTTGTTTGAGTTCTTTTTTGAGATTGGACGTAGTATTTTCTATTTTTCGGCAAAAAGTGCTCATTGTGCAATCCCATAGATTAAATTTTTCTATCCTATCCGTTCCGAATAGGTTATCCGAATTTTTTAGTACGTAGGCTTTCAGCTTTTCGGTAACTCTATTTAATGTTACTGTAAGGATCACTTCGCCTAAGATGTTAATATTCTCGACAGTTACGGATTTGGCAGTTTGGTCTGTCTTTAATAGGGTCGGCTTGTTTAACTTTCACCAAGTACGAAAGTTGATGATCGATAGGTCAGAACCCGAATCAAGCTGGAATTTTATAGAGTTATTGTAAATATCGACAGTCACATATTTTCTTAAATTTCTATCGAATTGTTGTCTAATTGGGCTTGCCTAATTTTACTTATGTGTTTCCTCTTTTTGTTGGCGTACCAGCACTGAGTTAAGTTGATCATTTTTATTGCAATTTTTGCAATATGTTTTCTTCTTGGATGGACAGAATTTCATCCAATGCCATTTTTCACAATGGTAACATGGTCCGAGAAGTTTCTTTATCCTATTCGTGTTTTGTTTATTATGGGATTTGGAACATGAGGTTTGTCTTTTGTCTTTTTGCGGGGAATAAGAGGTTGGGTTGCTTTTGAATTTTCTAATCTGAGCCACACCCGATTCCTCGATCGTTTTTGAGTCACACTTGACAGAAATTACTCTTTGACAATCCTCTGCCAATTTTTAGAGAGTCAATCCCTGTTCGTTTTCGAGTTTGGTAAGTACCTGACGTCTGACCTCGGCGTCTTCTACTGATACTAAACCTTGTGCGAATATTAAGCATTTAAAATCGTCGGCAGTCAGCTCGGCCAGCTTGAAATCATTACAGAGCTTGTTTACCGACGCTGCAAACGTTAGAAAATCTTGCTGGTTGTCCTTGACTTTCCAACGTTTGTCGAACATTGTTATCTTAGGCCCCAATAGTTCCGAAAGGAGAATAATAGTCTCTGAAAAATTCTGGTCCGTAGTTTTCTTGGGTAAGATGTAGTCTACGAACCTACTATGTTCGATAGTTCCCTGTTTTCTTAATAACAGACGTACCTTTTTCACACTAGGCCATTGTTCACAGTCTACGTTGAAAATGTTTTCATAGCGACTGCAAAAAGCCTCGAATGTTTTGTCTTTCTCTGGTACGTATTCGAATGTCTCAGTCGAGTTGTAGATTGTACTCTGGGAAAATGTCGTATCTTTTTCAGAGTTTTAGAGCCTTTAAATGAGTTTACAAGTCATTCTTCAAGTTGTTTTTGCTGTAGTTCTCTTTTCTGAAGTGTAAATTGTTGGAATTCTATTTGTTGTTTATGTAACTCCATAAACAATTGTTGCTGTCTTTCGTCTGATTTTTGTAGTTTTTCTTCGCTTTTTTTGTTGTTGAAGTTTCTGTTCTGTTTGTTGGTCCGACTGTAATTTGAAGAATCTTTCTTCCAATTTCTGTTGTCTTTCATCTGATTTTTGTTGGTGGTCCATCTGGACCTTTAACATTTGGACAATTTTTTTGAAATCTTACATATTTAAATAAAACAAATGACAGCGATTTTATAATATAATATAGAGATGAAAGATCACAGAAAAAAAATGACAGCAATCACTGTTACTTTGAAAACCCGTGTACCAAGGAGAGGGTACACAAGAAAATCTAGACAGATTTGTTTTCTTTTGTAAAAAAAAAAAAAAGGGACAGACAATTAATAAAATTAAGAACTAGATTAGATCTTCCGAGATACCGTTGTTCCGTTAATTTCAATGTAACCATTTAAATTTTCTCCACACTTATTTTTATTTTCCTTTAGCAAAACAAATTCCAGCAAGGAAAGGGAAAAATATTATTTCTTGGTAGGCGCTCAACAGTTCATTTGCATAAAAATTTGCAATTGAGCAGGGTTTTTTTTTCTCTTTTCTTTCCTTCGCCGGGGGAGTTTTGTAATTGTTGACAAAAAAAATGTTTTTTTTTTAGAAGTGTGGGGAAAAGAATATGACTTAGACAGTAAAAAAAATAAATAAATGCACTGGATTTTTTTCCTTCTTTTGGAATAACTTGATTTTTTTTTCCTTTTTTTTTTTTTTTAGAAAAACTCACCTCGGTGAATTTGAGGGGAGGGTAATTTTATGCACGAGATTTGTAGAAATTCAAATCAATTCCATAAATTTTTTTTTACTTACTCACATACACTATCTATCTTGGTCTTTCTTTATCTATCTATCTATCTATCTATCTATCTATCTATCTATCTATCTATCTATCTATCTATTGTAAGCCGTTTCTAACGGTTATAATATTAAGCATTTCTTAGGCTGTGAAATACTCTTGACTGACTCCAACGTTTACTTAAGATGAAGTTCTTTTTTAAAGTCATCTAAACTAGCTAATTTTTGTTACCGGTGGGTGTATTATTTAACCCACAACTCTATCTATCTATCTATCTATCTATCTATCTATCTATCTATCTATCTATCTATCTATCTATCTGCATAAGGTTTTTATTTATCTATATATAGCACACCGAATCAGATAGTGAACGGAAATTCGGACCCTGCCGGGAAGTATATTTGCTTTAAGTTTTCTCAACTACGCAGTGTGTATGACGTCAGTCGTAATAAACACTGTTTAAAAAAAATGGCTGGTAAACAAACACGGGTATCCAGTAAAAACAATCTTTGAAGTTATAAAAATGTCAGATTATTAATAAATCAATTCTTTCTGAACGGCACACACCCCCACACACATATGTGCGTGTATGAATATATATTGATTGTTTAGTTACTTAGTTTTTGGTCATAATAAAATTAGACCAGTGCACATTTGTATTAAAAAGTGTTTAATACAATTATATTGTCGAACCTTTGAATATTTCCCATTTGTAAACGAGTTATTACGCGACCCAGGTTTCTACCATGATTGGTGTCTTCAGGCGATTTTCAATAACTGATTATACCATTTACCGTTTCTTTAAAGAACGCTCCCGTAACGGTGTTTTTTTTTTTAACGCTCACGTAGCATGGAATTTTTGAACGCGCATTTTTTAAAATTACAAGAAATTATATCGTTTTAAAAATTTTGGATGTTAGATTTGTATATGTACAGGATTGTTTCAGTCGAGAAAAACTTCCTGGCCCTGCACGGAGAATCGACCTTCTTAGCAGAGGATTTAGCTATGGATTCTATGTAGACATTCCATTTAAGGTCTGCTGTGAGAGTTAACCCGAGGAGGCGCAGTGTTTTACTTTCAGGGAGACCAGCCTAATTCATGCTAATGGGAATGCAAGAGCGACTGTCTGGGATGGCTAACAGATAGCAGCTTCGTTTTAGAAGCATTATTTATATATTTAAACAAATTGCCATTATCACACTAAGATATAAGACATTTCAAGAGAAAAAAGGGATCATATTTTACTTGTTGTTGTGAGACCGATACTTACCTACATCATGGACTCTTCCAGTACTATATTACTATATGAATGGTAATGGGGGTAGCGCCAATAGTGCTTCTACTGACACTGTCAGCTCTCTGCCTTCGGGTAGAGGGCGCTCTCTGCTTCCGTGCAGAGAGCAATAACCCAGTCGTGGTTCCGCCGAAGGGTAGAAGCACGACTGGGGAAAAATAGACAGCCATTTTTTGGCCGGGCCATATAGCCTAGAAATCCCAGTCATAATTGACCATGTGTCACATGTTGACACATGGTCAATTATGACAGCTAAATAATGTAGCACCAGTAGTGCTACCTTTCTCACTGTCAGCACTCTGCCAGACTGCGGGCGGAGAGCTCTGACCCAGTCGTGGTTCTGCTGAAGGGTAGAGTCACGACTGGGGAACAATAGACATATTTTTGGCCGGGCTATATGGCCTGGAAGATCCACATAAAAATGACCTTGTGTCACATTTCGCCTGAAGTGGGAAGGTGACTAAATATTGTAGCACCAGTAGTGCGCAGCCGCGTACGACTGCCAATATCGGACACCACTGGATACACCCAGCATGGCGTCCATGACCTGCTGAAAGACTGCAGGTGCAACCTTGACCCCAAAAGCCAGTCTGTTATATTTGTACAGACCTTTATGGGTGTTTATGGGTGACTCTGCTTACTCCTACACTATTCTTTGTAACTTTCCTGTTTAATATATCTTTCTTTACCTCTAACCCGTGTTCCATGTTTTCTTTCCGAGGCCTCCACTTTGGGTCCACATCAGTGGCGACAGAGGATTTGAGACCCGCGCCCACGCCGAAACAACAAAGCCCCAGTCTCACATCAGTAGCGACAGAGGCCTCGTTTAACTCCACTGGTTCCCACATCAGTATTGAACTAGAATTTGAGCTGGCATTACTACATCAGCGAACGAAACGCAATACACAGCTATCTTTTACAAATAATATTCAAGGTTTCTCAAGTATGTGCAAACAATAAACGAACAACCAAGTATCGAGAACGACTGCTGACAAAAAAAACCAGCTTGTGCACAAAACAAACTGATAAAGTCAAGAGCTCGAAGTACTACGTTTGACTCAAGTTCGAAAAAACTATTCACCAAGTTTAGATGATTTTAAAAAAGAACTTCATCTTAAGTAAATTTCGGAGTCAGTCAAGAGTATTTCACAGCCTAAGAAATGCTTAATATTATAACCGTTAGAAACGGCTTACAACATAGATAGATAGATAGATAGATAGATAGATAGATAGATAGATAGATAGATAGATAGATGTGAGCAAGTTAAGGATAGATAGATAGATAGATAGATAGATAGATAGATAGATAGATAGATAGATAGATAAAGACCAAGATAGATAGTGTATGTAAGTAAAATTAAATCATTTTAACGGTAAACTGAATCCGGCAGCAAGGCCTCTGATTGGGAGGTTGTAAGGAGCATGGAATCACCTCTGAATTGCCGTTGTTCCCAGGTCTACCTTGACCCGAAGTTGTAGCACCTGCTAGGGTCCCAGCTATAGGCAAATAGTTAACCTCCAAACTGGGGTAAAAACACTATGAAAATATAAAAATACACATTTATGTAAATATATACAAAAAAATAGACTTTTATAGAAAAATATACGTTTTTGACGGAAAATATTACCTACAATATATTTTTTAAGAAAAAAATTATTACTATAGCATATTTTTGAAGGAAAAAGTTCTCAGCAAAATATTTTTGAATACAAATCTAGTAGACATTTTCAGTTTTCTAAAATAAAAAAGAATAGAAACAAAACAAAAAAATAATTAAAATCTGACTAAATCAACCTACTTACTATCACCGAACATTTGAAAAAATACATTAAAACCCCATTTTTTGGCATTAAATAACCCACAGAGGTTGATATGCCGTTAAACAAAACTGAAATTCAAAATCAAAATCATTTTATTTCTTATTTTCACGAGAAGTTTCACAAGATTAATGCGTTTTTATGATGCGATCAAAAATGAAAGATCAGTTTGTGCGGCAATAGTCACTTGGTAGGTAACCAGTCCGTCTGGTGCAAATCAATGACGCTGATTTCGTTTATCCGTGCATAGTTTGTGCCAGATTTCTTGATAAAGCAATAACGAAATCACGGGGGAATGGAACAGAAGGATAAAAAAAAAGAGAGAGAGAAAGGATGACAAATGGCAGGTAGGAAAAAAAAGGAAGAAAAAAAAAGGAAGAAAAAAAAAGGAAGAAAAAAAGGAAGAAAAAAAAGACAAACAGCAAGGATAGGAAAAAATATCTGTGAAAAGAAAAGATAAGAAGAAGAGTAAAAAAAAAGTGATGAATTAGAGAAAATATTTGCTCACAGTAGGCGAGATGCAGCAGAAAAAGCGGGTTCGCCTGCTGTTGACATGCTCACCTCGCAGTAGATTGCTTTTGTAGCGAGTTCGATCCCCACTGGATGCCGCTATGACACTCTCCCTGTTCCTGGTTAAGTTAACTCAGTAAATGTCAACAGCTGAAAGACGGCAATGAAAATGTAAAGAACACAAAGTACTGGCGTCAAAGAAACGAGAATATGTATTTATTGCCGGGGAGATTGCAGTCCTTGTCCGAGTGAAACTTACTACTTATTAATGGAATACGAAGAAAATAAGGATCGGTTCATGTTATGTCGCCAAGTATAAATGAATAACTCAACAACAGAATCAGAATATAAGTTGTATTCCGCGGAAGAACGGTTAGTATGTACAGAAGTGATTAGTAATATTTACAATAGAAAGATACAAAAGTCCAATCCATCGTAAGACGTGTGTATACGTGATTACTTCCCGTACGCCACCGGAAGTGTGACTAACTCTACACTGACTCGCACTGACTCTTCAGTAACTCATTAGAGACTCTCAAGTGACTCTCTACCGACATTATTTAGTCGTCCCTCCCAGTAAAGGCAACATATGACACATGGTCAGTTTATATCTGGGATTTCCGGGCTATATGGTCCGGCCAAAAAATGTCTGTCTATTTTTGCCCAGTCGTGCCTCTACCCTTCGGCGGAACCACGACTGGGTTATTGCTCTCTGCTCGGAAGCAGAGAGCGCTCTCTACCCGAAGCAGAGTGCTGACATTGTCGTAGAGTCGTCAGTCTAGTGACTCTCTACCGACTGTATTTACTAGCCTTCCCACGCAAGGCCGGATGTGACACATTGTCATTTTATAGTGGGTATTCCCGGCCATTTAGCCGGGCCAAAAAATGTCTGTCTATTTTTGCCCAGTCGTAGTTCTACCCTTCGGCGGAACCACGACTGGGTTATTGCTCTCTGCTAAGAAGCAGAGAGCGCCCTCTACTCGAAGGCAGAGAGCTGACAGTGTCGTAGAGTCGTCAGTCTAGTGACTCTCTACCGACTGTATTTACTAGCCTTCCCACGTAGGCTGGATGTGACACATGGTCATTTTATTGTGGGTATTCCCGGCCATATAGCCGGGCCAAAAAATATCTGTCTATTTTTCCCCAGTCGTGGTTCTACCCTTCGGTGGAACCACGACTGGGTTATTGATCTCTGCTCGGAAGCAGAGAGCGCCCTCTACCCGAAGGCAGAGGGCTGACAGTGTCGTAGAGTCGTCAGTCTAGTGACTCTCTACCGACTCCCTTGTAGAGAATCCACCATTGCTATATATAGCAGTGGGAACAGTCCATTTGTAGTCAAATAGGAGCGGCGCCCTAACAGTTCACCATGTGTAGGTGACATGGCTGCTACAATCAAGGTTGATAAATTCCTTAAAATGGATAATATATCTATTCTAGAATATTTTGGCAACACATTAACACAAATCCTCATAGAAAAATTTTAAAATTAAAAACATATTTTTTCAATCGTTTCAACCCATGCAAGCCGGAACCACCACTGATGCGCAGGGGGCTATATAAGAGAGTAAAAGTTTAGAGAGGAGGAGAGTGAAGAGAAAGACGAACAAGTTACAGGGTGTCTCAGAGAAAAGACAAGAGAAGGATGGGCAACACAGGTGTGAAGACAATTGCGAAGGTCGAGAGAAAGGAAAAGAACAATATATACGGGGTGATGTAAAAAGGACTGAAGTCAAGCGGATAAGAGATGGGAATTGACATTGCATTTAAATTCCTGGAGGTTGTAGCCGTCAGGAAAGATAGTATATGGAAGGGAGTTCTTGTGGAAAGGGAACCAGTGACTTAAGTTAGTCGAAGCAGAAACCATGAAAATATTTGTTGAGGAGACAAAGGGAAGCCACATCCTGTCGGTGAGAAAGTTGCAAGAGTCGACCTATTACATTCAAAAATAATATTACATTCTTTATTAAATATGAATTTGTTATTTTAGTTATTTTAATCATTAATTTTTTTTTAAATAGTGGGTGTATTTTGTTTGTTAAATATTAAAAACTTAATTTTTCCCACCCCCCAAAAAAAATTAATAATGAAAATTTATTGTACTAAGCAACTCACCCTAGTAAAACCAACTCTACTTTGTACCCCTTAAGCTGTTTGCATATTCAATGTATGGCTATTTTGAAGAGTGTGACAGACGGACAAAGGTCTTGAAGTGTAAATCTAAAAACTGTGCCACATGAGGACATCAATAATTCCAGTTAAGGCCAGGGTCACTGAAGAGATTTCTATTACTTATGCTTTAACCCTCTAGGGCCATTCGTATCATATTTGATACAGTATTTCCCTATAAGGAAACATTTGGTATTTCCCTATAAGGAAACATTTGGTATTCATTGACTGAGCAGTCAGTACTGCTTTCATTTGAAATTTATAAAATATTTCTCTTAAAAATTTTTTCAGGAAAATATTTCTTTCAAGGCTTGTTTTCATACTGTATCAAATATGATACGAATGGCCCTAGAGGGTTAAGGCTTCTACTGGGCATAAAGTGGGGGATCAGTTCTATATTTTTATGAAGTAATAAACAGATCCCCCACTAATTACTACTTAACCCTCTAGGGCCATTCGTATCATATTTGATACAGTATTTCCCTATAAGGAAACATTTGGTATTTCCCTATAAGGAAACATTTGGTATTCATTGACTGAGCAGTTAGTACTGCTTTCATTTGAAATTTATAAAATATTTCTCTTAAAAAATTTTTCAGGAAAATATTTCTTTCAAGGCTTGTTTTCATACTGTATCAAATATGATACGAATGGCCCTAGAGGGTTAAATAATATAATATGATTAAGGCTTCTACTTGTCATAAAGTGGGGGATCAGTTCTATATAGTTATGAAGTAATAAACAGATCCCCCATTAATTACTACTTAACCCTCTAGGGCCATTCGTATCATATTTGATACAGTATTTCCCTATAAGGAAACATTTGGTATTTCCCTATAAGGAAACATTTGGTATTCATTGACTGAGCAGTCAGTACTGCTTTCATTTGAAATTTATAAAATATTTCTCTTAAAAAATTTTTCAGGAAAATATTTCTTTCAAGGCTTGTTTTCATACTGTATCAAATATGATACGAATGGCCCTAGAGGGTTAAATAATATAATATGATTAAGGCTTCTACTTGTCATAAAGTGGGGGATCAGTTCTATATTGTTATGAAGTAATAAACAGATCCCCCACTAATATGATACGAATGGCCCTAGAGGGTTAAAGAAATACAAAAAATTCTACTCACGTGTACAGTTTACACCTTTAAAAGAGCTTTATGCAAAATGTGTGCAACCTTAGTTTTTTTGTTTCGTTTTTTTTTTTACAAAATTCAATTAGTTAAGTTCCATACGTGATACACGCTTTGGGCGATCATGTCTCGAAAGAGACATAATTGACTGGGCAAAATATTATCCCGTAGTGAGTTGCCATTGTTTTCTGCGGTAGACTGGTTGCCAGACAAGTCTATAGAACCCATATTCTGCACCAAAACGCACATCCTACAAAATTTACAAAATTAATCAACGGAAAATGTAATGAAATCATTTCTGACCTTAGGTTTCTGGTTGTGACCCGGACAGAAAACAGAATACAACAGAAATCAAAGGAAATAATATTCATAATTATTATAGTAAAGGACAAGATATTAATTGGAATGTCTGTTCGAACTGTGCTTAAAGTCACGGATACATGGTACAAACAGCGCATGGATACTGTCACAAATGGTGATAAACTGACTATACTTTAGAATTTATTAATCTTCACAGACAGGAAATTTGATGAAAAACAGAGCAAACATAGTCATAAAAGATCTCAATATAGGAACCTGCCAACTATTTGATATGACTTTCCCACAAGAGTCCAATAATTCTAAAAAGAAACTTCAAAAACTGTCAAATTATACAGACCAGCAAATCGAAGTAACAAAAAATTTAAAACTTTTTTTTTTAATCATATCACCCCGAGCAAGGCTGTAACGCCACTGATGTGCAGGGGGCTATGTGAGAGTGAAGAGATTTGAAAAGAGAAAACCGGAAACCACATCCTAAACAGGAAACAAGGGATGAGCCTCTTCACCTGTTCAATAGACGTGGGTGGTGTGTGAACCGGGCGATAGTTTAGTCTATCTACTCCAATTGAAAAAAAAAAAAAAGAAAAGAGTGAAAAGACTGGAAAAGAGAAAGCCGGAAACCACATCCTAAACAGAAAACAAGGGATGAGCCTCTTCACCTGTTCAATAGACGTGGGTGGAGTGTGAACAGGGCGATAGTTTAGTCTATCTACTCCAATTGAAAAAAAAAAGTGTGAAAAGATTGGAAAAGAGAAAGCTGGAAACCACATCCTAAACAAGGAACAAGGGATGAGCCTCTTCACCTGTTCAATAGACGTGGGTGGAGTGTGAACAGGGCGATAGTTTAGTCTATCTACTCCAATTGAAAAAAAAAAGTGTGAAAAGATTGGAAAAGAGAAAGCTGGAAACCACATCCTAAACAAGGAACAAGGGATGAGCCTCTTCACCTGTTCAGTAGACGTAGGTGGAGTGTGAAAACTACGACCCATTTGTGATAGGGGCGTTGGGTATGATAAAGAAGGGTTCTGAAAATCCTATGAGGAAAATTCTTGGGAGCATCAGCACTTCAGAATTACAAAAGATTACTTTGTGTTGGTATTTACCCTGCTCCCCCACTGAAGCGAGTTGTGAAACATAATCGGTTTTTAAAGTGGGGAACCCGAGCGCGGACGCTCAGGCCACTGGTCAAAGATGACGCAGTAACTGAGTACAAAGCTTGTCTTCGGATGTCTAAGCATGTCTTATTTATATATTTTTTATTTTGGTCGTACAGATCCGCTACTTTGTGTGGTTCTGTCCATTTAATCCGTAAAATCATCACCATCTATACGAAATGTCCCAAATATGCATAGATATCTCTCTTACACTGTTTCTTTTTACTTATAGACTTCGTCCGGAGAAGAATTGATTTGAATTTGAATTTGAATTTGAATTTTGTTTAACTGCATTTCAACCTCGGTGGGTTATTTAATGCCAAAAAGATGGGGTTTTAAGGTAATATTTTTAATGTTTGGTTATAGTGAGACGCTTGATTTAGTCAGATTTTGATGAAAAGTTTTTTAATTTTATTTTAGAAAACTGAAGATGTGTCATAGTTCTGCATTCAATAAAGTATTGCTGGTAATATTTTTTCCTTCAAAAATATGTTATGACAATATGTTTTTCCTTTAAAAATGTATATTTCTTTTTTATAAAAGTCTATTTTTATACTTTCATAGTTATTTGACCCCAGTTTGGCGGTTAATTATTTTGCCATAGTTGGGACCCTAACAGGTTCTACCACTCTAGGTCAGGGTGAACCTAGGAACAAGAGCAATTAAGAGATGATTCTATGCTCCTCACAACCTCCCAATCAGAGGCGTCGCTGTAGTTTATGGGGAATTGATAATCAGGCATTTGAAATTACTCTCTGGCAATTACAATTCAAATCACTAAAATCATCCATTCGAAGTTGTAAAAGAAGTGATGATTTCCGTGAGAAAACGAGTGATACATTAGGACAAGTCGATTTTCACATAATAAATAACGGCACAAAATATCTTCTTTTTTGAGATGACGAGTTTAAGTATTAAGTTTATGTTCAAAATTGTAGCGTTGCAATTTCATTCCGGTCATCAACCATATAGTACTGCCTTATAAAATTTATAATTTACAGAAGCTTTACAAATTGTATATAGACAAAAAGGCATGGTACAAGTACATTATTACTAAATCACCATGACATCAAATAAGACATTAAAAAGAAAATAATACTAAACAATTTAGCTATATTATGATGTAATAATTGTTACAGTGCAGTAGATTTAGTGTCAGTCTCAATAAACAATGCAAATTTAAAACAATGCAAATCTTAAAAAACTTTATCTTATGATTTGTGTCCAGCAGCATTAAAGTGTTCTATAAACTTGTATTTATTTTTTGTTTTTATCTAACAAATTTTAATCATTAATTAACCTTTTTTGCAATCTTCAACAATTTTTTACACAACTTTTACTTATTGGATACAGTAAAAAATTTGCTTGTGGTGATACATTATTAAAATTCTGGTTTTAATATATTTTCCATTCAATATATCTAATACAAAAGATATTAACATTTTGATTTATTCTTGAAATAATAAATTTTGAAGTTGGTTTGGAAGCAAAAACCTGCGGAAATTCGTACAGTTTTTAGACGATTTAAAAAAATAAATGCCCAAAAGCTGGTGAAAGTAACAAATCTAATGTTTGAGATCACATCTAACCCCAGCTTTTACATTGAGTGCAATATTGATTTTTTAAACAAGTAAAAAATCAACCTGTTCTATTTGCTCATAGGAAAGATGTATAAGCCGGCAAAAATCAATAGGTTTTCGATGTATGGTATGAAAATCAAAACTTGCCACGTTGGACAGTTTAATTACAGACAAAAATTCCTAATCCATAAATATGAGAAAGTCAGAAATATGCACGATTATGTGGGATTTTTCAATAGAATAATGTTACTAGATTACAACAAATAGTACGCTTTGGTGGAAGATAAAATTGGTCAAAAAAGGCTTGGTCATTGGTAAAAATGGGCTTGCTCATTGTTAAAAATAAGCTTGGTCATTAGTCAAAATAGGCTTGGTTATTGTTAAAATAGGATTGGTCATTGGTAAAAATAGGCTTGGTCATTGTTCAAAAAAGGCTTGGTCATTGGTAAAAATGGGTTTGGTCATTGGTAAAAATAGGCTTGGTCATTGGTCAAAATAGGCTTGGTCATTGTTAAAATAGGCTTGGTCATTAGTCAAAATAGGCTTGGTCATTGGTAAAAATAGGCTTGGTCATTGGTAATAATAGGCTTAGTCATTGTTCAAAAAAGGCTTGGTCATTGGTAAAAATGGGTTTGGTCATTGGTAAAAATAGGCTTGGTCATTGGTCAAAATAGGCTTGGTCATTGTTAAAATAGGCTTGGTCATTAGTCAAAATAGGCTTGGTCATTGGTAAAAATAGGCTTGGTCATTGGTAATAATAGGCTTAGTCATTGGTCAAAATAGGTTTAGTAATTGATTCATAGATTGTGTTTGTTACAAAGATAATAACACTGGTCAACACGATATTTGGTGCCAAGAAACAAAACATGTTTTTAATCTAATTTGATGGAAGCTGATTCCGAAAATGACCTTAGATTTGCATGGTTATCTGCCATTATTGCAGTACTTAAATTGCTTATTTTCAGAAAAAAATATCAATTTACGATTTTGGCTGATTGCAAAATTTAGTTAATAAAGGTCGTAGAAACTCACCAATTTTCAGCTAGACCGAGCAATTCATGCCAGCCATTTGAAAGGTATTAATCCATCTCTTCCCTCCAGTTATGGGTTAAATAATAGGACAGATTGGGTTCTATAGCCTTGGCTGGCAACCAGTCTACCGCAGAAAGCAATGGCAACCTACTGCGGGATAATCTTCTGCCCAGTCAGTCAGGTCTCTTTCACGACATGATTGCCCAAGCGTGCATCACGTATGGCACTTAACTGATTGATTTGAAATAAACTCTTTTTACAAGAAAAATGTGTTTTTGAGTAAAAAAAAATTAAATAGCTGATTTACTAAGCCGCTTAGATGTGGCACAAGGCAGAAGGTACGGGGCACCCAGTGAGGATCGAAGTCTTACAACTGTTCAGTTGTAAAAGCTTCTAGCAAGACAAACTTGCTAACCATTACACCACATCGAAGTGCCCTAATTTAAAATAGAAGTACCAAATTTTTCCAATTTATTGCAAAAATTCAAACTAACAGATAAACTTTATCCGTAAAACACTTTATCAGTAATCCGCTAATATAAGTATTAAGGTTCATTTTTTACATAGCCATCTAGATAAATTTCCGGATAATTGCGGCGATGTAAGTGATGAGCAAGGAGAACGACTCCATCAGGATATTAGAACAATGGAAGCGTGCAACCAGGGACAGTGGGAAAACGAATGTTTGCTGGCTACTTCTGGAGTATAAAAAGGGACTTAAATAACATTGAACATGACAGACAATCAAGAGAAAGAGAAAGTTTTTTTACTATATTCTTATGTTCACGTAGATTCTATTTCAGTTGTTAGTTTATAAAATGATTTGACGAAAATACTTGTTGGTTTTGGTATATTCAGTTGTGTTATTTTTTAAAGACTTAGGGTTTGTTATTGAAAAAATAGTATTTCTCAAAAAGCAGACTAATGTTTGTTGTCTTAAATATGATTTGAGAGGTTTCTATGATCTTAGAGAAATATTACCATCGTTCAATATCATATATAGAGAAAACAAATGAAAAATGCTTTTAGTTTTCCAAAAATGAGGCATTATTAACGGTTTTTAACCATTTGTAAGTTATTTAAAGCCGAAACATATTTTGAATGTATCAACATTTTTTTTAATAACAATGATTTTGTTTTTCAGATACACTGTATTGTATTTTAATTGACTGATTTTTAAAGTTATTTAAAGCCGGAACATATTTTGAATGTATAAACATTTTTTTTAATAACAATGATTTTGTTTTTCAGATACACTGTATTGTATTTTAATTGACTGATTTTTAAAGTTATTTAAAGCCGAAACATATTTTGAATGTATCAACATTTTTTTTAATAACAATGATTTTGTTTTTCAGATACACTGTATTGTATTTTAATTGACTGATTTTTAAAGTTATTTAAAGCCGGAACATAATTAGGACTGTGATAATTTCTTTCTTTATTTGCGAGTGAACATTGTATCAACAATTTTTGAAGGATAACAATATATTTTTTAAATAGAAGTTCTATCATTTAATCCATAACTAGTGAGAGAATATGGAATCATGCCTTTCCCAAAGGTCTTTGCGTATACGTGAATGGAATGAACTCGACTGGACTTCGAACTCATCACTTTCATTCCAGACCGCTATCCATGGAGAGAATTCAGTTTTAATAAATAGTCTGAATTTTTGAATCCATGTTCGTAAACGCTGAATGCAGAATTGAGCTTTAAAGAAATTAATATTTAAAATAAATATATATTTATATCAAAGGAGATTAAAAATATGAAAATTACCGGACATAAATAAGCGTTTTTAAAATAATAAAATAGATATTCTGGAAACAATAGAATCATTCATGTCCGAAGGAACAGACTCCCAAGAGAATGTTTCTACGATCACTAAAATCTTAAGCTGTTCCAGTCTAGGGTTAAACGTTATCTTCTTTTCCTATTTGTATGAACTGTTCTCTTAACGTAAAGAGTGGTTCCCGGGCCTTGTACAAGGTCAATACACATTCTGTAAACATTCTTTAAACAATATAATCATTCTTATCTGAAGGAACTGACTTCCAAGAGGATATTTCCCCAATCACGACAATCTTAACCTGTTCAAGTTTATTTTTATTTTTTTAATCATTTCACCTATCACATTACAGACTCTCCTTTGGAGCTTGTCAAGAACACTGAGGAGAACGGCAGGGGCACCTGACCATAAATGGCAGCAGTACTCCATACACGGACGGATGGTTGACTTGAAGGTTAATCGTTATTTCCCCTTTCTATTCGCATAAATTGCTCCTTACTGCAACCCTCTACATTGAGTAGTACACGGGTCTTGTATAGGGTGACTATTACTATAAAAAATGGACCTGACGCATGTGAAATCTCGAAACTCAATTTTGACATATTTTGAAATATTGCAAACTTATTGAATTTATTAACAGATATTCTGACAGAGGACGGAAAGTGTGACACTGAAATCCGAAGTCGTATAGGATTGCCAAGGACGCATTCCAAATACTAAGCAGAGTATTGAGAGAAAGGAAAATTTTGTTAAATACGAAGAAAGGAGTATCTGACTGTTATGTGATATCTGTCTTTCTATGTGGCAGTGAATTCTGGATAATCTCCTCAAAGATGAAAGAAAGACTTGAAGCAACCACAATGAGGTTCTACAGAAGTAAAAAACAAAATAAGAAAATTCTTACTTAAAATATTGCATTCAAATTTTATTTATTTATTTCTTTTTAGCTGCAATATTTTAAGTAAGAAATTTCTTATTTTTTACTTCACTAGAATATCTTGTCGTTTACTTTTCCAGGTTTAATAACGTCTCTTGTTCTTTTCCTGGTTTAATATAATCTTAAGAATATTACTTTTCATGCACGCATGTAACCCATGATTTTTCCAGACATTTCTATTAATTAAATATAAATTTATTGCTGAAAATCGCATTAAAAATATGAGAAAAAAAGTTGTATGCAATTGATTGAAAAAAAAACCAATAAAAATTGATTAATTCTGATAATCAATTCTGATAAAATGATAAGTGATAAGCAAAATTTGATTGACAAAAATAATAAATGATTTCATTAGAATTTAAAAGCTGAAAACCGCATACAAAAATATTAAACAGAAAAAGTTATAAAAAATAAGATTTATTATTAGAAGCGTTAGTCACTCACTTATGTACTTATGTAGTTAGTCTCCCTTTTCGGACTTCACATATTTTGATTTAACTTTTTTTCTACTAGACCAAAATTCTTTCTTTTTTTTTTTCAAAATGTAGCAAAGGAGATATCCTATCTAACTCTGTAAAGTGTTTGAAATTTGATTTAGAAGTAAATTGGTGGTGAAGCTTGAAAACTGCCTAAATTCACAAAACTGCCGTGGTTAAATGATATATAATGTTAAATTGTAATGATGCTTAGTGCCGCAATTGCTTTTTTTTACAGCAGTTTACTGGTAAAAAAAAAATTACGTAACCAGGTATTTTTTTTATCGTAAAGTGTACCGATATCAAGAACTCACTAAAATATTCTAAAATCTTACTTTGTAAATTAAGCTATGGAGAACTCAGAGATATATATATTTTTGGGGGTATATTAAATTAAAGTGACTTAATGTTGTTGCTATTGACTCTTTTTATATGAACCTATCATTTATTAATATGCCAAAAAGTTTTTCTTGTCAGAATCCATTTTACACATTTATATATCTTCCATTCGTCCGTGCATTGAATAGTGTTGCTATATCTGGTTGGGTACTCCTACTATTTATCTCGAGGTTCTCAACAAAATACAAAAAAGATCTGCAATCTAATCGATCCTGAAATGGTATCTCGTCTTCCGTCACTTTCTCACCGTCGTTCTGAAAACCTTTTTTCCTGGAGCCCCTACCACATAAATTTAAGCGTGCTACTAGATTGGCAACTAGGTCCCACATTTTTACCGCTGAAACAGTTAAATGCAACTGACTCAATCGTTTCTTTTCTCGCACTTCTCGCCTGTGGAATGCCTCTCCATTGACTTGCTTCCCTGGTAGGTATAATATCCCAAAATTAAATCATCTGCCATTTTCTATCTCCTTGAATCTTGCCCATTTTTTATCCTTTCCTCGACACCCCTTTGTACTAAGTCTTTTCTCTTTTCAGCAGGTGACCACATTTTTAGCAGAGTTTACTATGGATAATGTAATCATAGTAAAACGCCTTTGTTTTCGGTAAAAAAAAAAATATTAATTTGGAAATCCTTGCAAAAAATCAAATAATTGTCGGATTTTAATTAAACTTTTAAAACTTATTCACGAATGTATAAAATTATTTTTGAAATTATTATTTTTAGAAAATCTTGGTGAGAATATTTTTCTTTTACATCTTAAATACTGTTGCGAAAATTTGTTTTTTAGTTAAACGCAGGACTCCTTGGGGAATGTAAATCATCTGTTTTTTATTTTTTATTCAAACAGCTTTTTTTTACCTAAAATATGTTCCGAAAAGTAAAATAAACAACATGTAATAAAACTATGACATTAATTAATTAGATAATTCTTGAATTGTTTTGTATATATATATATATATATATATATATATATATATATATATATTAAGGGTATTATAGTCTGATTTTTTCCAATGAATAATGAATTGTTACAAGAATTGTTTTCATTTTTATTATAAAAATTTAGGAAGTTTCAAAAATATATTTTAAATTCTTCAAAGCCTTGCTACGGTTAGGTTATTAAGTTATTAAGCAAACATTGTATTTGCTAATTAAAAATTTAAAAGCTTAATACAAATCTTCATGCCAAAAGCTTTTTAAAATAATTTTTAATTTTTTTCTTTTTTCTGCGTGTAGAAAGGTTGGTTTGTTTAAGTATGGTATTTCATGTGTAGCATTAGCAGGTCACATCTTTTACGGTTTCTTCCCTTACGGAAAAAATTTGGAAAATTGTATCAATTCAGGTCAGCTATACTCAGCTTGTGAGCACATTTGGCTATCATCAATCACTTAACGCGTCAGAAAAATATGACCACCGTGATCAGGAAATATTAGTATTCTAAATTTCATGCTATAAGCAAGTTATTAGTCAGTCAGTTTAGTGCCATACATGATACACGCTTTGGGCGATCATGTCTCGAAAGAGACATGACTGACTGGGCAGAAGATTATCCCGCAGTCGGTTGCCATTGCTTTTTGCGGTAGACTGGTTGCCAGCCAAGGCTATAGAACCCATTCTGTTTATTATTTAACTCATAACTGGTAAGGGTATTTGTGTAAGTGAATGTAAGTTGTTCAACTGGAATTCAAACTCGGCTCCCCGATTCGTCGTTCCGAGTCATATCCACTGCACATCCATTATATGTTTATGTAAATATATAAAAAGATTTTTAAAAAAAATGAGGGTTTTTAATATTTTAATCGAAAACTCTCCAATGTTGAAATTCCAATTAGTATAAATTCTATTTGAAATACACCGGAATATTTTGCTTAATGCAAATAGTAAAAATTATCATTTAGCTTTAATAGCTAAAATAAAAGTTTTTCATTTTTTTAAAAATTCATTTTAAAACATAGGTATCGAAAATGCTTAGAGGTACCTACTTTATTGCCACCTTATATATATATATATATATATATATATGGGTGTGTGTCTGTGTGTGTAAGCATGCGCGCATGCGTGAGTGTGTGTGTGTGTGTGTGTGTGTAGTGGCAAAGTTTACAAAGTAATAAGACAAATATTCTTGACAAGAAGGAGGAGATGGGGGAGGGGCGAAGTGATGGGGGGTAGACCGAGGACGAGCTTGAGAAGAACTGACAGCAAAACGGACGACAACGACGGTGAGGGGCCCCGGATGATGTTTAGTGCATCCAGACTGACAACTTTGTCAGTTCGTTTTTCTCCTCTTCAGTACTTTTATTATTTTTATTTTTTATTTTTATTTTTTTATTTTTTTTGCCACCCATTTCTCACCTTCATGTAGCAGCCTATTATCGTCCACCCCGCGTCCTACTTGTTAAGTTATGCATGGAATTTCATTTCTCTTTCCACTCAACCAGCTTTTTTTTTGTTGTTGTTTTTGTTTATTATTATTATTATTATTATTATTATTATTATTATTATTATAATAGGCAAACTTTCCTTCTTCAACTACAGCGACAGGTTATTTTCACTCCGCAAATAATCATAACCCGGTACCCCACTGCCCAAACTCAACCCTCCTTTTCTTTCTTATTCTTCTTCTTTTTCCCTCGTAAAGTGCTTGCTATTCATTACACGTCATTTTTTTACCGGCATCTTTTACGGTAGCGGATAACAAAAAGTATAAACTATAAAGAAGACGAAATGTATTGTTTGCCTAAATGTCTAGGTGTCCATTGTTACTAACATCATCATCATCATCATCATCATCATCATCATCATCATCATCATCATTATTATTATTATTATTATTTCTGTTCAGCACAATCCCTTCTTCTTCTTCTTCTTCTTCTTCTTCTTCTTCTTGTGCTGTGTCCCTTCAGGACGTAGGCGATCATGGACATTCACTAGTCTCTGCTTCTTGTCGCTCCTAAAGTTCTCCTTCCTGGTATCTTTCCCAAACCCCGCGCTGTCATCCATTTGCTCAAACCTATCAAGTAGATCTCTCGCTGCTTTCTCCTGTCTCTTTTTCCCTCTATCCGTCCTGTGAGTATTAAATTCTCCAGGCTCTCCTTCCTCATTACCTGTCCCATAAACCTCATCTGTCTCTTATTTATGTTAAGTATTTGTTTTCTTCTCGTTTCCATCGTCTCCAACACCTCGTCGTTAGTCATGTGCCCAGTCTATGTCATCCTCAACATCCTTCTGTAGAACCATATTTCTGCTGTCTTGAGCCTATCCTTCATCTTTCCTGAGATCTTCTACCATTCACTGCCATACAGAAGAACAGACATCACGTAGCGATCAATCAGCGATCTATCACTCTCTTCTTTGTTTCCAATGAGATTTTTCTGTCTCTCAGTACTCTGGTTAGCTTTTGAAATGCGTCCTTGGACATGCCAATGCGTCTTTGGATCTCAACATCGCACTTTTCATCCTCTGTTAGCACGCTTCCCAGTTATTTTAGTTTCTCCGACCTGCAGTTGTTATCTTGGGGGTTTCTTTTTGCACAATATCTTACCGGGTCATAACTGAAGACATGGGCTAAGGCAAGGTAGTAAATATATGCAATCTGTTTGCAAAAATTCTTATGTTAAATGCTACTTAACATATACACTGAATGGATGAGCAGTTTCACACAAAACACCTTTTTTATATAAACAATTATATAATTTAATCAACTCTCTCTCTCTCTCTCTCGGCTATGTGAGCTTATCACTGCTCTATCGCTATTTCCATGGAAAGTGTTCGGACGAACTACATTCCTTTGTTCCAGCAAGTCTCACCTTCACGGTGAGGACCAGGTATGCCACTTGTATTGTAGCAAACCACCAACATTCTCTCGGCGAGAAGTAGGTTCCACTCGAGCAACTTCTTCCCGCGAACCACTGCTCTGCGGAATGAACTCCGAAGAAGACGTTTCACCGATCACTACAATCTTAACATGTTCAAATCTGGAGTTAACCATTAGCTTTCCCTCCTAATCGTATAAACTGTCTCTTAATGTAACCTTGAGTGACCAACGGCCTTGTAAAGGGTGACATTCTGGAAACAATACAACTATTCTTATCCGAAGGAATACCCTCCCAAGGGATTTTCCCACTACAATCTTAACCTGTATAAATCTAGATTAACCGTTATCTCCCCTTCCTATTCGTATAAACTGTCTATTAACGTAAACTCCTACCTAGAGTGGTTCATGAAGTTTGTCAGTCAGTTAAGTGCCATACGTGATACACGCTTTGGGCGATCATGTCTCGAAAGAGACATGTCTGACTGGGCAGAAGATTATCCCGCAGTAGGTTGTCATTGCTTTTTGCAGTACACTGGTTGCCAGCCAAAGCTATAGAACCCAATCTGTCCTATTATTTAACCCATAACTGGATGGATGAGACGTATTAATACCTTTCCTAAAGATATTTGTGAGTAAGTGAATGCAAGGAATTCAACTGGAATTCAAACTCGGCTCCCTTATTTGTCGTTTCGACTCGATATCCACAGCACCACAACAATGCACATCCATGAATTTTGTACAGGGTGAAAAAAATTGTCAAGCTATACAAGGTGTCCAGAAAATCTAGACACATATGTAAAAATGCATATTTTGAAGAAATTAAATTATCAACAACATTCCATTGAATTTGAATATTAACAAATAGCATCTTCAATATCATTTCCATAATTTGTACTGGAAAGGTTGACGCGCCATGTAAGATTCACGTGAATTCGTTGCAGTAAATCCACATCCCCGTTACTTTTAGCACGTCCACTCTTTACGCATTCAGTCAAGTGTGTTGCATTTGCGATTTTGAGTACAACAAACAAATATCGTTGAGCGCGTCAGAATCCATTCATAGCCTACATTTGGGCAGTTGGATATTTTTTTTTTTTTTTTTTTTGTTACGAAGTGGACCTAATTAAACTTAAGCTTTACGACCCCAATAGTGTAGCCCCACTATTTTACCCAAGGCTAGAGAGTAAAGTTTTTCGCTGTTGGTGGAGAAAAGAGAATTGAATTTCATAACTTTCTCAAGGGCATAAGTGAAGACAACAGTCGAGGACAGAATTTTAGCTTCAGTTCGTTGATTCCGCTTTCCGTGTCCATAACATTTGCGCCACCAGCATTTACAAGAAAACAATTTGTGAATTGTAACAGGAGCTTAATTCCGAGCCATCGTGTAGCATGGCTAGAATAATGCTCTTACTTATTTTTTATGTGTCATGACTCTTCAGGACGTTGGCGATCATGGCCTTCTACATCTTCTTGTCTTTTGTCACTCTTAATAATTTTTTTCCCTTTTTGTTATTTCTCCTAAAAGACATTCAAATACATGCGTAACGAGCGAAATCCTCAATGAATTTCTTTTACGCGTTTATTGATTAAAATAGAATAGAATAAATGTGACCGGAAACCGAACTTATGACCAAAAAGAACAAGTGTGCGAGGGTGTGAATTAAAAGAGAGTAGGAGAGAAAGAAAGACAGAGAGAGAGAGAGAGAGAGAGAGAGAGAGAGAGAGAGTGCGTGTGTGTGTGTGTGAGAGAGAGAAAGAGAACGAAAAAGAGAGAGATAGTGGGAAGTAGAGTGTGTGTCTTTGTGTGTGAAAGAGAGAGAGAGAGAGAGAGAGGGGGGGAATTGAAAAAGGAATCAATTTGTAATGAAGGCTTCTGGCAATTAGCGCATCCTGTTCCTGCCTTACTTGGTGTCCTCTGTCAATATTACAACTATTTTCTCCTACTCTTCCTCTGAAAATGACCCTTACTCACATCTCTTTGATTAACACCCACTCCCACGATGAACTGGTCGGTCATCCTGTATTTAATAGGTCTAACCGTCCAGCTATATCCTCTCGTGCACTACTGCAAAGAGAAAGGAAGAGAGAAGAGAAAGGAAGTTGGAAGGGAAGAGAGAAGCGAAAGGAAAGAAGAAAGGAAGAGAAAAGAGAAAAGAATAGAAGAGAGAAAGGAAGAACAGAGAGAAAGAAAAAAATACACCCGACTACCCACCCACATACCTAAGCGCACACATACACCCCCGCAAACACAAACAGACACACACACACACACACACACACACACACACACACACACACACACACACACACACATTTGAACATTATTTTTGATCGATACTCGTAGTTAAGTAGATGTTCTGTTGGTAATCAAAAGGTATATATATTTATTTCTACCGGGCTGATTATTTACGATAAATTTTTGTTACGAAAATATGTCATTCGGCAAATGATTTAAAATTGTCGGTTGTTTATTACTATTTCGTTAATCTTATATATATATATATATAAGAAAAAGTACGAGAAGCCGTGAACGTTTTGTTTAAAGTGTAAATTTATTGTTGTTATTATTAATATTACTTGCTTTCTGCATGATATATTAAGTTTTATTTTTTATTTTTTATTTTTTTTTTAATCATTTCACCCCGAGCAAGGCGGAAACGCCACTGATGTGGCAGGGGGTTACATAAATGTAAAAAGATTAATTAGAAAAGAGTGAGGAGTACAAACTAGTTAGAAAGGAACAATAGAAGGCTGAGAAAGCAGGTGCGATGACAGATACATAGGTGGAGAGAAAGGGAAGGTTATACAGGGGAGGGGAGAGAGCTAGAGGCTAGTGGTTAGTAGATGAGTATTAACTTTGAATTTAAATTTCTGGAGGTTGTAGCCGTCAGGAAAGCAAGAATACGGGAGTGAGTTCCACAGGCGGGAAGTGCGAGAGAGGAAGCTGCAGGAGTGTCCATAATGGTATTTGTATTGCTACACGTGACTCTCTTCAGGCGAATAAACCTGTGACTTTACATATCGAGATCCGTTTGTTTTTCTAATGGGCAAAGAATCATGTAAATATAGAGATAAGTGGTGAGCAGGTCAGAAAGTTCATATGCGCGTGTGTTTGTAAGATTTTTTTATTCCCACTAGCACGTTAAGTCTCTTCAGGCACCTTTTTTGGTCATAAAATATTTTTACACTGACATGCGAAATTTGATTTCGTCTTTATACTTCAAAATTGTTTTCAGCGATTTTTATTCAATTCTACACTACGGGTCATCGAGTTGTTTTTTGTTGGTTTTGGAATACTATTTTTGCAATGGTTGGTGAATTTTTTTTTTTTTTTTTTGATCGCGTTTGAATTTAGTGTGTCTGTGTGTGTGTCTTAGGCTTTTCATGTTGTTTTGTTGAGGGAAGGCGTATATATTTTTATAAATATTTCTTCTTGCATCATAAGCTTGTCATAATTTGCATTTTGGTAGAGAAGCATTACTCTTAATTTTACCTCCACTATATTCATGTAAATGTTGGGAGACGTACAATTTCTTGTTATTGGCTAGTTTAATGTTACTTCTGTGCAGGGCTATTCTTTTATTTAAGCCTTGTGTCACCCCAATGTATATTTTTTGCGCATTCATCGCATTTTAGAGCATAAATTACGTTTTTAGAATTGCAGCTCAGTTTTGTTTTTATTTCGAATGTAGATGTGTTTTCGTACTTGAAGTGTTTTTTTTTATTATTATGTTGCATACGACACATCCTTTTTTTGTTGCATTTTATGGCCCCCTGTGTTGTGTGTTGCTCGAATTTTGATGAGGTTAGCATGTTTTTTAAATTTATATATATATATATATATATATATATATATATATATATAGTCATCCGCAGACAGATCTGTTTCGCTCATCAGTACGGTTAGACATCTGAATGCTTTTAACCGAGGATTGAAACTAGACCGAATTGGCGTCAGTCGGCGATTCTACTTTTGAGCTATGGGCATTCGGTAGAAGGAGGCAGACTTTTAGCGTATGATGTATCATACGGCAATAGCCAGAGTGCTCTAATTCATTACTGAGCGAGCGATGCATAGATGCTAGAGTAGCTACTGTCTTGTCAAAGTCTACCATTCTACCAGAGTGCTCAATCATGGTGTGAGAGCGTAAATAGTCATCCGCAGACAGATGTTTCGCTGTATCACAGCTCATCAGTACGCTTAGACATCCGAATGCTTCTAACCGAGGATTGAAACTCGACCGAATTGGCATCAGTCGGCGATTCTACCTCAGAGTTATGGGCGATCGGTAGAAGGAGGCAGACTTTTAGCGTATGATATATCATACACCAATAGCCAGATTGCTATAATTCATTACTGAATGAGCGATGATATTGTAATATTTGGTATATTTGTGGGTATAATTGACAAAGAAGTGGATACAAATATTAGCGTTGAGAGGAATATTTTATTTTTTTATTTTTACATACTTTCGTGTTAAGTGTCTGCTGGTAACAGAACACATGTTGCCTGCTTAGAAGCCAGAGAGGGATTGGCCAATCCTTTAGGTCAAGCATGGGTCAGGGAGATAGAGAGAGTAGTTGAAAGAGAAATAGTAGCAGAGAAAGAAAAGGGAATAGATTTGGGTATCTTAGTTCTTGGGAGTTATTTAGAGACAGAGAGGGTAAAAGAAACAATGTATTCTCTGCATGGTAGTAGTATCTGACCTGAGGTCATTTTGGTTCATTCCTACAATACTCTCCTACCAGATAACGGAGTGTTTTTTTTTTTGTTTTTTTAATAATAAAAGTATTCATTATCTTTTTTCCATTTGACTCTCCTACCTGAGTTTGTTGTCATTATTTTATGTTCCTGTACTTCTTCAGGAGGTAAAATATCAGGCTCTTTATTTTTGTTGGTAGTTGTATTTTGTGTACATTTTTGCTTGTTTTCAATGTAAGGTTTTAAACGGTCTATTGAAACTTGTGTATGCGTGTTTGGGTTAGTTTCTATGAGGAAATATTTTGGTGTTCGTTCGAATACAGTGTAAGGACCTGAATAGGGTGCTTCTAGCGGTTTTCGAACGCGGTCTATCCTAATCCAAACTTTTTTTACAGGTTTATAGTAGAGTAGGCAAAATCACAGAAATAATAAGAAACAGTGATGGCGTACCGGAAGACGTAAGCAGAACTATTTTCATAACACTGACTAAGAAACCAGGAGAAAAAGAATAAGAATTCCACCGCAAAATCAGTTGTATGAGCCCCATAACAAAACTTATCATCTGAACTCTGATGAATAAATGGCGCAGAAGAATCAGGCCAAAGATGGGTCAAGAACAGTGTGGATTCGTCAAATACGCTGGAACAAAGAACGCGGTATTTATCCTCAGAATGTTATCAGAAAGAGCAATACAAATGCCGAATAACGTGTTTCTGTGTTTACGCAAAAGTTTTCGATAAAGTGCACCACAAAGATTTGCTACAGCTGCTCAGCAACCTTAATATATGGGCCATGTCTTTATATTTGAGTAGCTAGGTTGATGATTTTCTTTGTTAAAAGTATGTGTTGTAAACTTTTTTCCTCTGAATGTGTCCAAGAAATATCAGATGACAATTTGACAAATTTTGATCGAATTGACACCTATAAATTTACAATAAAAGCATTAAGATGTGATGAGGTTTTTGAATCTTTTTTTTAAATTTTTTTTAATTCATGTTTATAGGATTAAGTTCATTTGTTTAATGTAAACACAAAATAAAGGGTAGCAGTCTTATGGAGTTTGTAGATTATTAGATGCTTTTAGTTAATAGATAAATTGCATGGTTATTATATAATTAATGATTTATATATCGCACATTCTACTCCAGTAGCTTTTCTCGCACTTCCTGCCTGTGGTATTTCCTTTCATTTACTTGCTTCCCCGACAGATACAATCTCCAGGAGTTTAAGTGTAAAGTCAATAGTCATCTCCTATCTTGCTAACTTGCATTCTCTCTCTCTTGCTCTTTTCTCTGTCCACTCCACTCTCAGTATCTTCACCCTTCTCTTACCCACTTCCTGATAAGCCCTGTAACCTGTTACTCTTTCTCATAACTTTCCTCCTATGTAACCCCCTGCCTACCAGTGGCAGTAGACTGCCTTGCTTGGGGCGATATGATTATAAAAAAAGAATAATCGAGAAACTATACTGGGAGCACTTTGTCTGCATACGAACAGAAAATGAGTTCAGCAAATATACAATAATAGAAAGGATGTGTCTTCTCAGTGGATCTATTCAACCTATACAGCGAGACAATTCTGAGAGAACTAGAAATTCCACTAGGATTTATTATTGGCGGCCACAATCTTAACAATGGAAGATATGAAAATAACTCAGTGTCGGTAGCAGACACGAAAAGAAAACTACAAAACCTCCCACAGAAGGTAGCGAAGGAAAGCGAGAAGAAAGGACTAAACATGAATTCCAAGAAAACTTAATGCATGGTCATCATCAAAAAGAGTCACACAAAATGCCAATTACATGTCAATTACATGTGATACTAAAATGAAGCAGGTACAGAAATTTTAATTCCTGGGAAGTGTTCTAAAGAGGACGAAATATGTGACACTGAAATCCGAAATCGTATTAGGATGGCCAAAGATGCATCCCAAAAACTAAGCAAAGTTTTAAGAGACAGAAAATTTTCAGTATTTGTCTATATTTCTGAGGTGAGGTAGTATTTACATTATTTATATTATTCGGACTATTGTCCTCATCTTTGTTGCCATTTCTTTCAGCCTTAAGGACACATGGCCCAGTGGATATAGACGTTGGTTAGTTCATGTAACTTGACCCAAAGAGTTCTGAGTTCAATACCAGGTTACAGCAATGGTGAACAAGTAACTTACAGGGTGAGAGGTAGATAACTCATGTTTACCAGAAGAGGCTCTTGGCAAGGAATGGAGATCATATCCAGTGATTGTAATAAAGGGTTCGGTTCGAAATTCTTAGCACCTGAAGAAGGTCGGAGCGTACAACGGCCGTAACGTTGTACAAATAGCAACAAAGATGAAAACAATAGTCCGAATAATGTAAATACAGAAAATTTTCGCTGGAACCAAAGCGTAAAACTGTTACAGGATATCTGTCTTCCTGCATGCTGGACAACATCCTCAAAGATAAAGAAGAGACTGACAGCAACAGAAATGTTCATTTACATGGGCCGAACATGTGAGCAACAACAAAATTTTGGAAAATAAAAAAACGAAACTTATACTTGACATCAGGAAGAGGGAGTTAACATTTCTGGGACACGTAATGAGGAAGGAGGGTTTGGAAAATCTGGTACTCACGGAACAGACGGATAGAAAGAGGGACAGAGGAAAGCAGCCTGTATCATACTTGATGGACTACAGAAGATGGAAGGCAGAACAGAGTTTAGGAGAAATAACAAAAAGGAAAAAAATATTAAGAGTGACAAAAGACAAGAAAATGTGGTTGGCCATGATCGCCAACGTCCTGAAAGATCACGACACATAAAAGAGAAGTAAGAGCATAATTCCAGCCATGCCCAACATACGATGGCTCGGAATTAAGCTCCTGCTACAATTCACACATAATACACGAATAATACAGTCCAAAAACATCCATGTACTTATATATATACTAGCAGTATAACCCGGCGTTGCTCGGGTGTAATGAAAGCTTTAAAACTAATCCATCGTTCTGGAGCTCAGACTCTTTGGACGTTGGCACGAAAGACTAAAAACCAATAGTTTTTTCCAGTTAAAGCGAAACAGTAGACTGAAAGAAAAATGAATGGATGTAAGTCAAATTTTGTTTTCCTAGTATCGATATAAAATAATTTTTTTTCGTCGTAAACTGAATTTTAAAGGCTAAATAAGTCCTCTGAGTAAATGGTATCATAGTTGAGACTAAGAATTACAATTATACCTACTTAGAGCCAAACTCGAAGCAAAAACTAAAATAAAAGGGCTGAAAAAAATACAGACAATACAGGCAGATAAACACACACACACACACACACACACACACACACACACACACACACACACACACACACTTGCTTTTTAAATATGTGTATATTATCGATTTTCTGCACTACTGTAAGAACTGCAACCTTGAAATTTCTGAATATCGTCTCTCGTGTCTTTGTCTATGAGTGTATCAAATTTGATTAAAATCAGACCACTCCTTCTATAACCCGATTTTTTCGAGTATCGATTTTTTATATTTATCGGGGGTACCTCGACACAAAACCTAGCTAAGAACAGTCGCAGATACTTATAGTACAACTGTGTAAACTTTCAAGAAAATCGGTTCAGCCGTTTCGGAGTCTATAGGTAACGGACACACAGACACACACGCACACACACACAAAGTTCCATTTATAAATAAGTTTAGATTAGATATATGCAGAGACTACAGATATATCTCAGCCACCAGCCATGTCCTAGTTGCACCTTTCTTTTTTATACATGTATTAGGACTTTGTCTATATTTCTGAGATGAGGTAACTACATTGTTCGAACTGTTGCCCTCATTTTTATTGTCATATTTATGAGGTTTCGACCATTGTACGTTTTTTTCAGGTAAGTGGAATTTCGAACCGAAACCTTTATTTAGACGGGTAGATTGTTCTCGTTCCATGAGTCATATATTTCCGGATGATCTTGTTATCTCTATTTAATTCACGTTTTTGTTGTCCAGGTAGTGAATTCAGAACTCTTTGGGTCATTTCACTGGATCCAACCAACGCTGGGACCTTTAGTTGTGTCCTTTAGTTGTGAGTTCAGTACCTGGCGACACTAGTAGAGTTATTCTACTTATCAGTGGACGACTAAGTCAAATCAAATGACTGCACTCATTTTCTAAACGTTACTTAATCTGGCACTCAACCAAACGGAAGTGAGAAAGTTTGCGATTACCCTCTTATCCCGTTGCAGTTCTTCTCTAAATTCAACTTCACCCCAAAATCTTGGCTCGATCACAGGCAGCGATAGAGTCTATATATATATATATATATATATATATATATACACACACACACACACACACACACACATATATATATATATACAGATACTCAGAGAAACCCAAACGTAAAACAACGAATTTGTTCGCCTGAAGAGAGTCAATTTTAGACTCGAAGCACGTGTAGCGTAAACCATGACAAATTAATACTCCGTAACTTGTATGAATACCAAACAATAAATATTTAACTATCGCCCAGTTCACACTCTACCCATGTCTATTGAACAGGTTATGAGGCTTATCCCTTATTCACTGTTTAGGATGTGGTTTCCGGCTTTCTCTTTTCCAATTTTTCACTCTTACGTAGCCCCCTGCGCATCAGTGGCATTACTGCCTTGCTCGGGGTGATATGATTAAAAAAATATATATATATTTTAAAGAAAACGTTCACGGCTTCTCACACTTTTTATTTTATATATATATATATATATATATATATATATATATATATATATATATATATATCAGCCATGTTCTAGTCGTACCTTTCTTTTTTATTCGCCGTTTATTAAGACGTAGGCGATCATGTCTCTGGAAAACTTCCAATCCTTTGTAGCTCTTAGCAATGTTTCCCATTTTATTTATGGCGCATTGTGGTTAGACGATCTATTGTATTATATTAACAGTTTTTGGAGAGGCGGCAACGGTTATATTCCACATAATTCTGGAAGTGATTCTGTTGAAATAACTGTGTATTAATATTTGTAACTATTTTTGCTGTTTTACTCATTATTTATTACGAGTATACACCTGTCTTCAAAAATGACGTCAAAATATTTGAGAGGATTATTATCTGTTTCGACACCGGTTATTCTATCTGATAGAAGCTAGAGTGAATATATATATATATATATATATATATATATCGATTTCATTAAAAATGACAGAAAAGGTGTGATGGTTATGTTTTTTAACCCTCTAGGGCCATTCGTATCATATTTGATACAATATTTCCCTATAAGGAAACATTTGGTATTTCCCTATAAGGAAACATTTGGTATTCATTGACTGAGCAGTCAGTACTGCTTTCATTTGAAATTTATAAAATATTTCTCTTAACCCTCTAGGGCCATTCGTATCATATTTGATACAATATTTCCCTATAAGGAAACACTTGGTATTTCCCTATAAGGAAACATTTGGTATTCATTGACTGAGCAGTCAGTACTGCTTTCATTTGAAATTTATAAAATATTTCTCTTAACCCTCTAGGGCCATTCGTATCATATTTGATACAATATTTCCCTATAAGGAAACACTTGGTATTTCCCTATAAGGAAACATTTGGTATTCATTGACTGAGCAGTCAGTACTGCTTTCATTTGAAATTTATAAAATATTTCTCTTAACCCTCTAGGGCCATTCGTATCATATTTGATACAATATTTCCCTATAAGGAAACACTTGGTATTTCCCTATAAGGAAACATTTGGTATTCATTGACTGAGCAGTCAGTACTGCTTTCATTTGAAATTTATAAAATATTTCTCTTAACCCTCTAGGGCCATTCGTATCATATTTGATATAGTATTTCCCTATAAGGAAACATTTGGTATTTCCCTATAAGGAAACATTTGGTATTCATTGACTGAGCAGTCAGTACTGCTTTCATTTGAAATTTATAAAATATTTCTCTTAACCCTCTAGGGCCATTCGTATCATATTTGATACAGTATTTCCCTATAAGGAAACATTTGGTATTTCCCTATAAGGAAACATTTGGTATTCATTGACTGAGCAGTTAGTACTGCTTTCATTTGAAATTTATAAAATATTTCTCTTAACCGTCTAGGGCCATTCGTATCATATTTGATACAGTATTTCCCTATAAGGAAACATTTGGTATTCATTTTCCCTATAAGGAAACATTTGGTATTCATTGACTGAGCAGTCAGTACTGCTTTCATTTGAAATTTATAAAATATTTCTCTTAAAAAATTTTTCAGGAAAATATTTCTTTCAAGGCTTGTTTTCATACTGTATCAAATATGATACGAATGGCTCTAGAGGGTTAATAATATAATATGATTAAGGCTTCTACTTGTCATAAAGTGGGGGATCAGTTCTATATTGTTATGAAGTAATAAACAGATCCCCCACTAATTACTACTTAACCCTCTAGGGCCATTCGTATCATATTTGATACAGTATTTCCCTATAAGGAAACATTTGGTATTTCGCTATAAGGAAACATTTGGTATTCATTGACTGAGCAGTCAGTACTGCTTTCATTTGAAATTTATAAAACATTTCTCTTAAAAAATTTTTCAGGAAAATATTTCTTTCAAGGCTTGTTTTCATACTGTATCAAATATGATACGAATGGCCCTAGAGGGTTAATGTAACGTTTTAATGTAATGTTTTAATGTAATGTTTTGTAATGTTTTAATGTAATGTTTTGTAATGTTTTAATGTAATGTTTTAATGTAATGTAATGTGATCTTAAGATTTTTTTTTCTTTTGAGGACATAAATTGTATAAGAATTTTTTTAAAATATCGTAGCACCATCTACGTGCAACAAAAAAAAACAAACAAACAAACAAACATAAAACTATAAACAATGTTACCCAAAACCCAACACTCAATAACATCAACTAGGAACCCTCTAACAACATGCTTACCTTGTTCGGTACATAACACATACCATTACTCTACATTATACATAGCACCACATACATTCCGTTACACGTAAATTCATCCTCGAAAATGGCTAAATGTATAGCTGAAAGCGCCCAGAAAAACAAAACGTCTGTACAATTTTTATATAATTCATGTTCTAAAAAAAAAACAAGAAAAAAAAAAAAACGTAAGATCACATAAATAAAAATTACATTCATAACTTAACCATCACACGTTGTCTGTCATTTTTAACGAAACCTGCATAAAAGAGGGATTGCTGCCCAAATATACATATATGATAATATATTATATAATATAATAAATATATATATGTTATATAATATAATAAACATATATTTATTATATTAGTAATAAAAATAAGATATATGTTATTCTGCTTTTACAATTGAATATATGTTGTGAAAACCTATGAGCTCACCTCTTGAAAGAACAGGATACATAGAATGACATTAAGAATAATAAAGTAATTTTTTGTTAGTATTACATATCAATGCTTAAACAATAATATTTATTGTATATTCATCAATCAAATATTTTCTTATACCAGCGGCTTGCCTTGTACACGCGGAATCAACAGATGTGACCCGCCGAAAAAAAATGTTTTCTAAACCCTTTTACTCTATAGATTAAGGTAAGAATTGATTATATCGACGAGTCACTTATTAAATAAAAGTCGGTGATAGTGTATATCATTTTAGAAATTAAACTGTCTTCCCTATTCAGAATTGGAACAAATAAACTGAAAAAATCATTAAATAGATATGAATTAAATATGTATGAAAAAAAAACCCCCAAAAAACAAACAAATAAATAAAAAGATAAATAAAAGCAGAAAATAAATAAAAATAAATAAATAACTGAAAAAATCATTAAATAAATATGAATTAAAAATGTATGAAAATAATTAAAAAATTAAAAGATAAATAAAATTTAATAAATAAAAATAAATACATATACATAACTGAAAAAAATCATTAAATAAATATGAATTAAAAATGTATGAAAATAATTTAAAAAAATTAAAAGATGAATAAAATTTAATAAATAAAAATAAATACATAACTGAAAAAACCATTAAATAAATATGAATTAAAAATGTATGAAAATAATTTAAAAAAATTAAAAGATAAATAAAATTTAATAAATAAAAATAAATAAATAACAGTTTAGGGAGTTAAGTGGCCATATATAAGGGGTGATATGATCACAAAAGTTGTCTGACAGTCTTGCCTGGATTTTCTTACTTGTGTGGCATGGTGTAGAATCCTGTTGCCAGACATAGGGTCTTCCAGAAAGCCCTCTTCACTCTTGACGCAGGGTAGCACTACCTACTCAAGGTACTTAATCTAGGCCTATGTGTTGAGTCTGAAGCCCTCACCGACAAATTTGTGAGTTCTTTTCTTATCAGAACGTTCAGATTGAGTTTTCTGAACTACCGTATCTTCGTAATTACCATTAGACTCATCCAAATTTTCTGCACTGTCCTCAGATTGACAGCCAAACATTCTGAAATATTCTTACTGGAGATTCTGGTGAGAAAGCCAAGCAATACAGCATGCTATTTCCAAATTTTTGGTCGAGTGAATTGCGTCATTGTACTCTTTTGGTTTGTTTTGCAGTATATCAACCGCAATGGGTTACTTAATGCCGACAAAATTTTATAATAGATTTTTATGAATAGAGTACATATTCTTTGTAAGAATAGAATAGAGTACATATTCTTTGTAAGAAATAAGTTTGTAGATCAGGTTTCTTTGAAGTATTTTTGTTGACTGGATTTCGTTCAGAGTCAAATGGATTTGCGGGTATTTTTTTTATAATCGTGTCGTTCCAAGCAAGGCATTTTACTGCCACTGTTGAGCAGAGGGTTACATAGGAGTTAAGTTATGAGAAAGAGTGGCAGGTTACAAGGGGTGTCAGGAAAAGGGTAGGAGAAGGATTAGAATACTGCTGAAAGTGAAGTGGACGAAGAAAGAAGCATGAGAGAAAGAGAGAGAGGAAGCAAGGTAGTGAGATAGAAGATGACTATTGACTTTACATTTGAATTCTTGAAGATTGTAGCTGTCGGGAAAGCAAGTAATCGGAAGTGAATTCCAGAGTCGAGAAGTGCGAGAAAAGAAGCTGATGGAGTAGAATTTGCGTTTACAATTTATGTATTTTTTCTCCAAAATGTATTGCTTGTATGTATTTTTTTTTCCTTAAAAGATGTATTCCTGGAATTTTTACTATAAAAATCTGTTTTTACTTTCATAGTGTTTTGACCCCAGTTTGGGGGTTAACTATTTGCACAATGCTGGGAACCGTAACAGGTGCTACCAATCCAGGTCAGGGTGGACCTGGGAACAACAGCAATTAAGAAGTGTTTCCATGCTTTTCACAACATCTTAATCAGGGGCCTTGCTGCCAGATGCAGTTTATCATCATACCCAGGACCATGTCTCGATAGTGGCATGATCGCCCATGCATGTATTACGTATGGCACTTAACTAACTGATAAGAACTATTTCTTCATAGACAGACAGACAGACAGACAGTTAAACTCACAGTTTGATTGTTTTTTTTGCTATAGCTATACGAGCATTTCTCCATACTGCACGTCCATGGACACAGCACACCCAAATCATATTTCAACCAGACACTCCGTGGTCAGTTAACCCTCTAGGGCTATTCGTATCATATTTGATACAGTATGAAAACAAGCCTTGAAAGAAATATTTTCCTGAAAAATTTTTTAAGAGAAATATTTTATAAATTTCAAATGAAAGCAGTACTGACTGCTCAGTCAATGAATACCAAATGTTTCCTTATAGGGAAATACCAAATGTTTCCTTATAGGGAAATACTGTATCAAATATGATACGAATGGCCCTAGAGGGTTAATACTGAACAGTATAATCAACCATGTAAAATGAGAATTTTCACTTGCTTTTATGAAGTGATAAAAGATGATGGTCGTGCAGGGAATAATGACACACGTTTAAATGGTATACCTGGGCCCAGCAGCAAATGGTATACCTGGGCCCAGCAGCAAATGATGCGTAACCTAGCTGCCCGAACTCTAAGGCGTGGTTGAATATGTTTTCTCTCAGGCTGTGCCAAGATGCATTTTTTTTATTTCTTTCAACGACAAACCATTGACTGGGACAAAGTGTGCCGTGTTATTTCAGAACGTAGACAATCATGGGCCTCCACATTTCCTGTCACTTGTAGCTCTTAATATCTTTTGTATTTTTATTTCCCCCAAACGCTGCTCTACCATCCATTTGCCCATCAAATTTGTCACGTGCTACTTTCTCCTGTCTCTCTTTCCCTCTATCCGTCTTGTGAGTATTAGATTCTCTAAGCCCTTCTTTCTCATCACATGTCTCATAAACTTAAAAAGTCTCTTCCTGAGCGTAAGGCTCGTTTTTGTTTCCATTTTCTCCAAAACCTAGTCATTGCTCACATGTTCAGTCTATAGTATTCTCAGCATCCTTCTGTAGAATCAGATTTCTGTTGCTTCGAGTATCTCCTTTATCTTTCAGGATATTGTCCAGCATCACTGGGATGGAGAAGGACAGATATCAAATGACGACGAAATTTTCCTGTCTGTAAATATTTTACTCAGCTTTTGGAATGTCATTGGCCATGCCAGTGGGCCTTCGGATCTCAGTGTCGCACTTTCTCTCCTCTGTTAGAACACTTCCCAGATATTTAAATTTCTGTACTTGCTTGATTTTAGCATCCCTAACCTGTAACTAGCATTTGAGGCTCCTGTCTTTGCTGACGACCATGCATCCAATTTTTTTGTAGTTTATATTTAGTCCTTTCTTCTAGCTTTCCTTCGCTAATGTTATTTGTTCTGATCCTCACGGAGCTTCTGAAACTAAGATTATGAAACACTGACTTAAAATCAGAAAATAAAAAATTATGGGGGCACTTAATGAAGAAGGAGGGTTTGGGCCCCAAATTAAGAAGCCATGCTTTAGAAATCTCTTTTCTTTTTTCTTTTTTATTCTTTTTCGTTTCTTGTATTGATCTACACCTGCTCAGGGCGGTACAATTTGACAAGTGATCAGTTTAACGATGGGTGCCCAATACGAGTCCATAGGAGCCATGGACATAAACTACACAGTCTCTGCAAACTCTATCGCGTCGGTGTCGGCCCCGCTAACCTTTTCTCTTTTTAGTGCAACGAGAGAGATGCCACTGCAGGATTGGAATCCCCGGGATTGGGTTGTTCTAGTTATTTTCTGGTGAATGGTTTGTTAAGCTCATTGAAAGATTAATATTTTGGGCTTGGCATTCTTTTTCGCCTAGGAGTGTTATAGCTGGGTTATTGGGTTGGGTACTTGAAGTTTTATAGAATACTAACGATTTAGTGTTCCGGACATGATATGTGGTAAAAACAACAAATAAATAAATATAGCTGGGTTATTGGGTTGGGTACTTGAAGTTTTATAGAATACTAACGATTTAGTGTTCCGGACATGATATGTGGTAAAAACAACAAGAAGGGAAAAAAAATATTACATTGGGTTAGGATTTAGACATTTCTGTGGTTTGCAGTTGCGAAGGTGGAACTCATGAATTGGAAGTTCAGTGACTGATTCTGCCGTGTACATACAACAGGGACGATAAATTGTGTTAGTGTTTTTAAAATAAGGTTTTTATTAAGTGTGCACTCCTCGGTATATTAGGCAAATTACTGACGGGAACTCCTAGTGGAATATTTCACCTTTATCTAGATCGGAAATAGGGAGTAAATATAGGCAAGGACTGTCATTCACTCGTTGATTTGATTTGTTTTGTTTGTTTAACGACATAACAACTCCTTATGGGTCATATAATGCCGAAATTACATTTTCTTGTGAGTAGTAAAAATAAAATATATGTTATATATATATATGTGTGTGTGTGTGTGTGAGTTATATAATATAATATATATATATATATATATGTTATATAATATATATATATGTGCGTGTTATATAATATATATATATATAAAATATATATATGTTATATAATATAATAATTATATATATAATATAATAAACAACGTGGCTTCTCTCTGTCTTTTCTAAAAATATTTTCATGGCATCTATTTTGATAAGCTTTTTTTCCTTGGTGCCCCGACTGCATGAATTTAACAGAGCTGCTAGATTGGCAACTAGGTTGGTTGGGTGATTTTGCATATCAACCTTTGAGGGTTAAATATTACCTAAATATAAATATATTGAAGGCAATTTATGTCTTCAAATACAGAAATATACAGAAAATTTGTAGGTAACTTTACTATAAATTGCTATTGTTGGTAATAATTTTATATAAAATATGTTGCGGGCTTACGGCCTATCACGTTGAATACACCGGTTCTCAACGTTGGGCCTGGTCAGTACTTAGATGGGGGGCCGTTTGGGAACACCAGGTGCTGTAAGCGTATAGTGACGGATGTGCGTTGTGGTGCAGTGGATATCGGCTCGGAAAGAGAAATCGGTGAGCCGAGTTCGAATTCCAGTTGAATACCCTGTATTCACTTAAGCACTGGTACCCTTGCGAAAGGTATTTAATCCGTCCATTCCCTCCAGTTATGGGTTAAATAACAGGGGCAGGACTTGGGGACCCTGCTCTTAAGAACAAATCCCAATGAATCGTGAAAAATGAAAATGTAAAAATAAAATAACCTTACCCAAAAATCATTCGTTATGACCTTAAAATGATCCCATAAGGATTGATAGGTCGTTAAGCCTAAAAAACAAACAAACAAAATATGTTGCTAGTATTTTTACTATAAAATATATTTTTATAATTGCATGGTATTTTGTTTTAGAGTTCACTATTTGCCCATAGCTGGGATCCTAAGAGGTGCTACCACCCCGGGTCAGGGTGAACCTGAGAATAACAGCAAAGAGAAGTTAGATACACTCTCTTCAAAATATCCCGATCCTTGCTGTCGGATATAGTTTATCATACTCAGGACTAGGCAATTTGTTCTCGCCGTTTTACATTGAGCTATTTTGATGCAACCGTTAGTTATATTCTAATTTTTTATTTTCTCACACTTCCCACATGTGAAACTCCGTTTCGACTTCTTGCTTCTCCGCCGCCTACATTCTTCAAAATTTTAAATGCAATGCTAATTACCAATTCTTCCTGAACTAATTCTAATTCAATTACTTCCTGAACCCTGTTCCTTTATTTTGCTTTCTCTTCACTAGTTTTTTTCTCATTCTTTTTCACTCTCTGTAATCTGCATCCTAGTGGCATTATTGCCTTGCATGGGGTGAAATGACTATTTAAAAAAATATCCATCTCATTCTCGTCTCATTGCAACAAATCTACATGACGCTTTCATCTTTCAGCTTCACGTCTCATCTATCTCAAAAATAGTGCGAAGATGGAGTACATTTTTTTCTTTCCCTCTCATTGACAGAGAAAACAAGAGCTATGATTCTTGCGTTCACAGGCGAATTCTGCGTAAAAATCCAGATTTGTGAACTAGTCCATAGTTTTCATTGCGATAACGCTAAGCAATGCCCAATTCTTGAAAGGCGAATTAATAACAAAAGAAAATTGTCGGAAAAATTCCAGCGGTCGAAAATTATCAAAATAACACGGTTTGACATTTTATCCCGCCAGAAGGAAAATATGTTAATTGCGTTTGCTGAGCTGTGAGATTAAGAGCAAGCGCCTGGGAAAAAAGAATAGTATTTGTTTGCTATATACATGTTATGTTTCTGGTAACGTTACGATCACACAACAGTGGCATGATGGACTGAGGGGGTATATGAATGTGGTCTGATCGCAATAGTGTGATCAGTTCAAGGAAACAATATTTAAATATGGTCTGACCTTATTTTAATGAGGATTTCTGATATATTTCATAAGAGAAATGTCGGCAAACATGGATTTTCGTGGCCGCAAACTGAGACAGAAAATAGCTTGTAAGTTATAATGCTTGCAAAACAAAACTGCTCTCCTTTAACCACCATAGACAAACGTTCCTGCCTGCTATCAACATAGCTGATGCCAGTCTTCTGGAGAGCAACACACTGCACCTCCTTGGCCTCAAATTGACAACCGACCTGACAAACGACAAATTGACAAACGACTGCATCGAATCTATAGCTGCATCTGCTTCTAAGAAGGTTGGGTCACTGTACTGGGCCAGAAGGTTTTTCTCATCTAAATCGATCTTGCACATTTATAAATCTACCATTTGTCTGTGCATTAAATAATGTTGCCATATCTGATTGGGTGCTTCTGTTATTAATTTCGGGGTTCTCGATAAAATCCAAAGGAGGATCCGCAATGCTTTTTGACAGAGTCAAGTGAGGTAACCTACAAGTGAAGAAAAAAAAAGAGTAAGAAAATGAAGCAAGAAATTTTTAATAAAGAAGAAAAAAAGGCGGAGATTAATAATAATAATAATAATAATAATAATAATAATAATAATAATAAGCTGGAAACCCCAGCCTAAGAGATATACAAAAAATTGTCTTATTAAATACAGCCCACACACTAAGGAGAACTTTGTCTATGTAACGCTAGGGTTGATAGGGGAGATAGAAAAAACATGAAATGGAGCCATAACAACACGCCACGACCTGCCTTAAGTCTTTCCGTAGACTTGGTTGGTAGTGCGACCATAGTAGAAAACGGAATATGATGAAAAGTGACATAATAATAATAATATTAATAATAATATAAAACACTGTATGGCCCAACGTATTTATAGGTCACACTCCACCCACGTCTATTGAACAGGTGAAGAGGCTCGTCCTTTGTTTCCTGTTTAGGATGTGGTTTCCGGTTTTTCTCTTTTCCAATCTTTTCACTCTTACGTAGTCCCCTGCGCATCAGTGGCGTTTTCGCCTTGCTTGGGGTGATATGATTTAAAATATATATATATATATATATATATATATATATATATATATATATATTTTTTTTTTTTTTTTTTTTCATGGCAACTACTCTGATGAGCTTTTTCTTCCCTGCGGCCTCGACTGCATAAATTTCAGCGTGCTACTAGATTGACATCTAGGTCCCACCCTTTTACCGTTAGAATAGTTAAATACAACCTCTACTTCTATTCTAACATTTTCCTTTCTGTGCATTTCCTGCCTATGGAACTCCGTTCTGTTTATTTGCTTCCCTGATAGCTACAATTTTCCAAATTTTTGATGTAACGTCAGTTGCTATCTTTTATCTTCTTGAATCCCATTCATCTTTTATCCTTTCTTCAATAGCCCCTGTAACCATTTCCCCCTCAATGTAACCATTTCCCCCTCAATGTAACCATTTTCCCCTCAATGTAACACCCTGCGCACTTATAGCGGTCCTGCTTTACTTGAGGTGAAATGATTTTTTAAAAAAATTAAAATCTCATAATCTGTAATTAATTTACATGAATTTATTTGAAGAAATAATCTTTTTGGGATGTCACAGATATTTATTTGTCTTGCTACAAAACTAATTTAATAAGTGAAGATTCAAGCTTTTGTTAAAATTTCCTTGAAGAGTTTTCATTCTTCCAGGTGAGTAGATATTTATTTTGACCCAGAAAGGTTTTAAATAATTGATAAGAATAGATTTTCATTTCTCAGTTGGACACTTGTGTGCCCGCAATAATACGTAGTGTCAAAAAGACTGTTTTTCTCATGACACCGGTATTTTAAGTACTTTCACTCTTCGGCAAGGTTTCTTGTTTTAAAAAGCGATGATGATAAGAATTGAAATAAAAACGAAACACATGAAAGCGTAATAGAAAAAATAAGAGAATAAAGTTGGAAATATGTCTCTCAATCACTTTTATAAAAGCTTCTTCAGAGAACGAGTTAAAATGAAAATTTAAACATTATTCATAGATTGAAATAAAAATTTTATGGGTTTGCGTTTTTTTTTTTTCTTTTTTTTTTGGTTCGATTTGTAATTTTAAAGGAAGTAGTAGAAATTGAATGTAGGTTGTGGTGCAGTGGCTATCAGTTCAGAACAAGGAATGAGTGAGGCGAGTTCGAATTCCAGTTGAATTCGTTGCATTCACTTACGCGCAAATACGCTTGGTAAAGGTATTAAACCGTCTATTATTCCTCCAGCTATGGGTTAAACTGCAAGACAAATTGGGTTTTGTATGTTTTCTTGACAACCAGTCTACCGCAGAAAGTAATGGCAACCTACTATGAGAAAATCAGTCAGTCATGTCTTTTTCGAGACATGATCGCCCAAACGTGTATCACGCATGAGACTTAACCGACTGAATAGGAATTTGTTTCCGTGTTTGTATTTGGAAATGAGCTCTGATCTATTTTTTTATAAGTATTTATATTGTTCAGGGACGATGATTTTTGCTGGTTTCTACACTAAGTAAATGTTGCAAACATAAACCCTCGTGACCGCAATAAGACGTAGTTTCAAAAAGAGCGTTTTTGCAAATGACAACCCTTCTTTAATTATTTTCACTCTTCGGTAATGTTTAATGATTACAACAAGTGATAATTAAAACCGTAATAAATCCTAAAACTCTAAAAATGAATTTATACATTTTCAGTTTAATTCTATTCAAAATAAACGTAAAATGAATAGACTTGGCTTCTAAAAATAACGTTATCTTTTCTTTTTTAAGAAGCGGACATGAATTAAATAATTTTGAGACATTAAAGCTATTATAAAATTATATAATTTTAGGCCTTAAAAAGTTAATTTTAGTTCTGGAAACAGTCCCACCTCGTTTGCAGTAACCATTGCTTTCATCTGACATGTTATAATGAGTTACGTTCTAAAAGGTAATGCATAAATTGAAATAAAAACAAGCAAGCAAAACATTTATGTTGTATAAAAATTTTGAATAAAAGAAATCATTCCAGACACAAGCAAGTCAATAAAACCACAAGGACGCCAGGGGTGTCCAGGAGTGAAATAGAATTTTAGGAAAAAAAAGGACCGGAAACACAAACTTAAACAAGAAATAAGGGATAAACATCTACTATTGTCTAAAAGAAAAAAAAAAGGAAGTGTGAACCGGGCGATAGAAAACTTATCTACTCCTTCCATTATTTACACTGTCCGGACTGTTGTCCTCATCTTTATTGCCATGTTTACGACGTTTCGGCCGATGTACGTTTCGGCCTTCTTCAGGTGCTAAGAAATTTCAATCGAACATTATTTCGAACAGTGTGATTAACGTGAATACTATCTCATTTCGGAAGTATAGACAAATACTATCTACTCCTATTTTAATAAGAAACTATCGCCCGGTTCACACTCTACCCACGTCTATTGAACAGGTGAAGAGGCTCATCCCTTGTTCCCTGTTTAGGATGCGGTTTCCGGTTTTCTCTTTTCCAATCTTCTCACTTTTTTCTTTCTTTTTTTTCAATTGGAGTAGATAGACTAAACTATCGCTCGGTTCACACTCCACCCACGTCTATTGAACATCCTTTGTTTCCTGTTTAGGATGCGGTTTCCAGTTTTCTCTTTTCTAATCTTCTCACTCTTATGTAGCCCCTGCTCATCAGTGGCGTTACCGCCTTGCTCGGGGTGATATGATTAAAAAAAAAATTGCATGTATTTATATTCTACATTCTGTAACTTTATTTTACTGTTTTTTTACACCTGTTTTATTTATGTATTTATTTAAAGTTTTATTCATGTGTCATTCTAAGCGGACCCATGTTCACCCTGTCGTGCTACTTCACATACTTGGATCTCTAAGCTTTTCAAAATTCGTGGGTAGGTGATTTAAACAACAAGAAAGATTCGTGATGTCCCAACGATTCACTTTAATTTTGCAAAAAGGCAAAAACAAAGATTTTCATCGTCTGTGGGAAATATCAAACAAACAGTAAAGATCTTTCGCGATCGAAATATTTTCAGTAGATCCGTGATTAGAATTGACAAAATCTGAGAATTTTATTTCTTCATTAAATTCTGGTACTAGAACAAGGAACGCGATATTTAAACTCAGAATACTATCAGAAATAAAAATGCAAAAGGACGTGTCCCTGTGTTTTATAGATTACGCAAAGACGTTCAATAAATTATGCCACAAAGATCTGTTGGAACTGCTCATTAACCTAGTCGCATTTGGAAAGGACATCAGAATAATCAATAACCTACATTGGCAACAAACCGCCAGTGTATGGATAGAAAATGAGTTCAGAAGAAATAGAAAGGGGTTTAAGATAAGGTTGTTTCATCTCACCTGACTTATTCAATTTATACAGAGGCGATTCTAGAAGTTCGATCAGGACTCATTATTGGCGGTCACAATCTTAACAACATAGGATACAGGCAAGGAAATCAAACTACAAAAGCTCCAACAGAATGTAATGAAGGAAAGCGAGAAGAAAGGACTAAACATCAACAGTAAGAAGACAGAATGCATGGTCGTTGTCAAAAGGATAAGCCCAAAATGCAAATTGCAAATTAAAGATACAAAAATGAAACAAATAAAAAAATTAAATATTTAGGAATTATTTTAACAGAGAGCGGAAAGTACGACACTGAAATCCGAAAGCGCACGCACTGGGATAGCCTAAGATGAATTCCAAAAGCTAAGCAAAGTATTAAGAGAAATGAAAAAATTTGTTAGAAACAAAGCAGAATACAGAATCGCGTTGTAGTGCAGTGGAACGAGGAGCCGAGTTCGAATTCCAGTTGAATTCGTTGCATTCAGTTAAAAGTATTAATCCGTCTCTTTCCTTCAGCTATGGGTCAGATAACAGGCAGATTGTTTTTTGTTTTTTTTTTTTTGTTTTTTGGCAACCAGTCTACCGCAGAAAGTAATGGCAACCTACTGCGGGAAAATCTTCGTCCCAGTCAGTTATGACTCTTTCAGAACATGATCACCGAAGCGTGTATTACGTTTTGCAGCGAGACTATTTTGAGGACCCTAGATGTTATGGCAGGATCTGTCATTGGAGGCCACAATTTGAACACCACAAGGTACGCAGATGATACAGTGCTGATAGGAGACAAAGAAAGGAAACTACAAGACCTCCTACAGAAGGTAACTGAAAAGAGTGACAAGAAAGGACTACAAATAAACTTACGCGCAAATAACCTTGGGAAAGGTATTAATCCGTCTCTTTCCTTCATCTATGTGTCAGATTTTTTTTTTTGGCAATCAGTTTACCGCAGAAACTAATGGCAACCTACTGCGCGAAAATTTTCGGTTCAGTCAGTCATGTCTCTTTCGAGGCATGATCACCCAAGCATGTATCTCGTATGATATTTAACTGAGTGACGTGAAATATGCCATCACATATGGCAAATTAATGCTGGACAATTTCTTGAAAGACGAAGAAGAGACTTAAAGCAACAGAAATGTGATTCTACAGAAAGATGCTGAGGATATCATACACTGAATATGTGAACAACGACGAAGTTCCAGAGAAAATGGAAACAAAAAGGAATCTTAGACTTAACATGAGGGAGTGATCGATGACTTTCTTGGGCACATACTGAGGAATGAGAGCTTGGAAAATTGAGGGTGAGAGGAACGGAAAAACGCATAGCATATTTGATGAGTTTAAGTAAGTAGATAGCGCTACAGGGTTTACAAGAAATAACATAAAATTTATAATGATCTGCAAAAAATAGGAAATTATGTCGAGCCATGACCACCTACGTCCTGAGGGGGGAACGGCACATAAAAATATTTTTTTTTCTGTAGACCAAATAAAAACATGTGATTTAACTCTCTCATACATTATATTTCGTTTCACTCCGGTTTTCGTCAATTACCACCGTAGCGTGCATTTATGTGTCTGTTAGTGTGTGACCCGCGGTCATCTCATCAGGACGTGGATTCTGCATTCACATGTGCGATGTATGATATGCTCGTTGCTGCCACTCGGGGTGGTGTTCAGAGATTTACCGGTCATACGGTTTTTACTACCCGCTCACGTATCAAGCGCAGCTGGGTCGATCACGTGGATCCGCACTCGGCAGCTAAGTGGCCATCTTTCAGGACGACCGATTGGTGCACGGGTTTTCTTTGATGACTTAATGTAGGCAGTGAGTGCATAGTCTATTCTGGCACTGTCTGGGGACGAGGTTCATACTACACTGTTTGTTGGATATGAAGCTAGAACTAATGTGAATTTGATACTAACGCACAAAACTGAATAAAAATATTTTTAAAATTTCAATACGTATGAACACGAGCGAGTTTGCCAGGCAGTAAATCGAGCTCTATGAACGAGACTTGAGGCAAAATGTGGCATAAGGCTTTTTTAATGTGGTTCATCCGAGCCATATAGCTCGGGCAAAAATGAATGTCTACTTTTCCCCAGACGAGACTACCCTTCGGCGGAGCCTTGTTAGGGTTACTGTCTACGCAAATGCAGAGAGTCTGACAATGTCAGAATTGCGTCTGAGAAACGTTAATCGCTAGACGGCAATATTGCTCAATTTGATTTTCTAAACGCCGAAAGTATGGGTTACCCAATGTGTACCGAACTCACTACTCAGTTGTAATAGGTACTAGCGAGACAAGCTTGCTAACAATTACACCATGCCGAGGCGCATTCTACGAATGTCTAACAATCAGTTTTGATTATCTAAACTTATTTATAAATGGAACTTTGACTGTGTGTGTGTGTGTGTGTGTGTGTGTGTGTGTGTGTGTTACCTATAGACTCCGAAACGGCTTAACCGGTTTTCTTGAAAATTTACACAGTTGTGCTATAAGTTCTGCGAGTATTCTTAGCTAGGTTTCGCGTCGAGGTACCCCCGATAAATATCGAAAGTCGATAACCGAAAAAATCGGGTTATAAAAGGAGTGGTCCGATTTTAATCAAATTTGATACACTCATAGACAAAGACATAAGAAACGATATTCAAAAGTTTCAAGGTTGCAGTTCTTACAATAGTGCAGAAAATAGATAATATATATGTATTAAAGGCAAGATGTTTGTGTGTCTGTTTAGCTGCCTGTATGCCCTTTATACAAATTCACAATTCTTATCCGATTCTCACGAAACTTCGCACAAATATTCTTTAGGCTGAGTCTGAGCTCCAGGACCATGGATTAGTTTTAAAGCTTTCATTACACCCGAGCAACGCCGGGCTATACTGCTAGTATAAGAATAAGTAAGCAAAATGACGCGCGTAGGAGTTTTGTTTCACGGCATATCAACCTCTGTGGGTTATTTAATGCCAACAAGGATAGGATTTTAAGGTACTTTTTTAATGTTCGGTTGTAATGAGAAGTCAGATTTGGATAAAAATTATTTTTATTTTTATTTTTATTTTAGAAAACTAAAGATGTTTTCTAGTTTTGTATTCAAAAATATATTACTAGCAATAATTTTTTTCCTTCAAAAATGTATTATGCCAATAATTTTTCTTCCAAAAATGTGTTATAGTAATAATTTTTTCGTTCAAAAATGTATATTCTTCTATAAAAGTTTATTTTCATGTATATATTTTTATAAAAGTATATTTTTATACTTTCATGATGTTATATATATATATATATATATATATATATATATATATATATATATATATTAACGAAACTTGGTTATAAACAACCGACAATTTGAAATGAGATGTTCGAACATTAATTTTCATCGATACTCATAAATTTGAAGATTTTTCTTTATCATTTCCCCCAAGCAAAGCAATAAAGCCACTTCACACTCCACCCACGTCTATTGAACAGGTGAAGACGCTCATCCCTTGTTTCCTGTTTAGGATTCGGTTTCCGGTTTTCTCTTTTCTAAACTTCTCACTCTTATGTAGCCCCCTGCACATCAGTGGCGTTACCGCCTTGCTTGGGGTGATATGATTAAAAAAAAAAATACTGTGTTCATTCGTAGTCGAGAGGTCTAAGACGTGCCAGATCATATGGCAGCTTCCCCTATGTGGATAGGTGTCGCAGGTTCGATTCCTGCTAATTGACACGTATTTTCATAATAAAAATTTATCGTAAATAATCAGGCCAGTAGATATAAATATATAATACTGTCTAATTAAAAACAGAATATCTACTTAAATATGAGTATCGATAAAAAATAATGTTCAAACAAATCATTTCACACACACACACACACACACACACACACACATATATATATATATATATATATATATATATATATATATATAAAATAAAAAGTGTGAGAAGCCGTGAACGTTTTCTTTAATATATATATTTATTTATTGTTTGGAATTCATACAAGTTATGGAGTATTAATTTCTCATGGTTTGCGCTACACGTGTTTCGAGTCTAAAATTGACTCTCTTCAGGCGAACAAATTCGTTGTTTTACGTTTGGGTTACTCATAGAAACCCAAACGTAAAACAACGCAAACCATGAGAAATTGATACTCCATAACTTGTATGAATACCAAACAATAAATATATATTTTAAAGAAAACGTTCACGGCTTCTCACACATTTTATTTTATACTAATTACTCTCGTTGGAACAACCCTATTCCTTTATTCGATATATATATATATATATATATATATATATATATATATATATGAGCTACAAAAATTGTCGGTTCTTATTTTTTATTGCAGTTCCCATTTCCATTGTATGCTAAAGTCGGACTTGCCAGCGTGCGTGCCTTACCTGGCGAACGGCATCGAATTGTTCCAGCCTATCTCCTTGCTTCTCTCATTCAGCATCACAAACTCGAACATCATCTCCCCGCTTTTCGTACTTTCTCTTACCATTCCTACGACCCGGGACGGAGATCCTCTTTGCAACGCTTGCACATTCTAAAGCCAGAAACTGATAATGACTCATCGCAATGCTGTTTAAAATACTTGGGTATCTCTTTGCAATTCCTTGAATTGTTTGTCAACACGCCAAATCTGATCTTGCTTCCTTGCTCTCCTGATCTTCAACGCTTCAACTGCAAATGCACTGTTCGTTATATATATATATATATATATATATATATATGTGTGTGTGTGTGTGTGTGTGTATGTGTGTGTGAGTATGTGTGTGTGTATTTGTTAGCGCACACACACACATATATATATATATATATATATAAATATATATAAATAAATATATATATATATATAGAGAGAGAGAGAGAGAGAGAGAGTGAGAGAGCGAGCGAGAGAGAAAGAGAATATGCGTTGTGAAGCGAGAAATCGGAGAACCGAGTTCGAATTCCTAGTTGTATTCGTTGCTTTCATTTACGCGTAATAACTTTCCCAAGGGTATTTGCGCGTAAGTGAATGTAAGGAATTCAACTGGAATTCGAACACGGCTCCTCCGATTTCTCTTTCCGAGCTGATATCCACTGCATCCACTATGGGTGCCGTTTGTATGACGTTTCGGCCGTTGTACGCTCCGGCTTTCTTCAGATGCTAGGAACCCTTTACCACAAACACTGGGGTATATCATTCTCATTCCTTGCGTAGAACCTCTTTTGGTAGTCATGAGTTTTCTCCCTCCAACCCTCTAAGTTACTGTACAGCACTGCTGTTGCCTGGTATTGAATTCACAACTCTGGGTTAAGTCACAGGAACTAATTAACGTCTATATCCACTTAAGGACACTTGGCCCGATAGCAAAATTAAATTATGGGTTACTTCTTTTGGTCATCGCAAAACCACGATGGAATAATATAAGCATTTGTGCCAGTTTTATTTATTTATTTTTTAATCGTATCACCTTGAGCAAGGCGGTAACGCCACTGATGTGCAGGGGGCTACGTAATAGTGAGAAGATTTGAAAAGAGAAAGCCGGAAACCACATCCTAAACAGGGAACAAGGGATGAGCCTCTTAACCTGTTCAATAGACGTGGGTGGAGTGTGAACCGGGCTATTAGTGGTAAACAGAAACCTTTATTTCAAAATTTCAAAATATTTGCTTTTACAGGTTAAATGTCAACCTAAAGTTTTAGAAGGGTTATCAAAATGGCTTTAGGTCTTTTTAATGTTAACTGTAGTTTAAATGTACCAATACATTTTCAAATTCCGAGTCATCAATTTTGAATATTACTTTTTTTCCTGTTATTTCAATCCTAAAACGTCTAGGTTCCTCCAACTAATTGAAAAAAGAAATCCAACGAAATGGCGAATGTTTCAGGAAAAATTACGTTAGTTTTGCAAAACAGTAAATGAAAAGATACATTGTTTAATTTGCAACAACTCCATCACCACGCCAAAAGAGCCCATCCTGAAGAGACCTGAAACGGACCATCTATCTTACAACAAATATGAAGGCCCAATGCGACTTTCAAAACTCAAGGATTTGAAGGCTAACATGACACACAGCAATTCAAAAACAAAATTTCACTTCATTTACTTAAACCGAAGATTTCATAAAACAACGCCTGGTAAAACAGCGAAAATTGTATATCCAGTAAAAATATACTTATTCAAAGACATTTCATTAATCAGAAACATTGTTGCTGAACGGGTTTAAAACAACAGTTGAAAGCTATATCATCAAGGTTTATACATATTTTTTTATTGCTTTTCATGAGACAGTTGAACTGTTCCTCATGCATGACACTACAAGAAGCCAGCGCATCTTTGAAAAAGTTGCTCACATTCTGTATAATTTTGATTTGAGTAAACTTGCATGCTTATTTAATGACGGTATTGCGGATATGGTTGACACATATAATGATGCCGCTGCCAAGTTACAAACTAGAAAACTTGCATCCAGATTCATTTTCTCGTTTTCACTGTATTCAGTCAGTCAGTTCGGTGCCATACGTGGTACAAGCTTGGGCGATCATGTCCCTTTCGATACATGACTGACTGGGCCAAAGATTTTCCCGCAGTAGGTGGCCATTACTTTCTGCGGTAGACTGGTTGCCGACGAAGGCTATAGAACCCAATCTGTCCTGTTATCGCTAATAGTAATAGAAGAGGAATTTCTTGCTAAAGTTTTAGGTACCTCCGCTTCATTTTCGATCCCTAACATTTAAATTGAATTTTTGAAAATGAACATTTTTTCTTGTAATTTTAATTTTAGCTTAATTGAAAGCTAAATGATTAAATTCATTATTTCCACTAAGCAAAATACTCGAATGTATTTCAAACAAAAGTTATATTCATCGGAACCTAAAATTTTGAGATTTTTTAAAAATTTTCAGTTTTTCGTATTTAGGTGATGTCATTGTCTACTGAAAGGGTCAACGAGTTAGATGTTTGATATTAAGAAACACCTTTATTCTAAATTTCATTCCATAAACATGTAATATTATTTTAAATCAGATTAATTTAGCTTTAAATTTGGTAATTTTTTTAAAATAACGAGTGATAGTTGTATATTTTATTTTTGCAAGATTTTTAAGACCGAGAATTAACTTTTGTTTACAAATGTGTCGATCGGTCAAAAATGGCTGAAGTATTGAATTTTTTAAAAAATTTGAGATTCCACTGAGTATAATTTCTGTTTAGAATACACCCGGTTATTTTGCTTACTGGAAATTAAGCTAAAATTTAAGTTTCAAGAAAACGTTTTTTAAGTAGTAAATTTAATGTTAAATTAAACTGATTTACGCAAGTATTATTTGTTTATATTATGTCATTTAGAATAAAAGTACTGAGTAAGCTGAAAACTGAGTAAGGTGCAAACTGATTGATTACAGCCAGATGTCAATTGGTTGACCAGAGTTGACATAATTGTCTAATTTTTTTCCTGTAAGGAGAAGAAACCGTCAAACACGTGACTTTTTAAAATAACATAGAAAAAAACTACCTATACACAAAAGATGATATTTAAATTATTTTTTTAAAACTTTTGGCTCGATTAAATGTATTAAATTTTTCAATTTTTTATTAATAAGTATAGTCTTAACTTAATAACTTAATCATCTAACCGCAACAAGTCTTTGTAGAGTTTAAAAGAAATTTGAAATTTTATAAATTATTATAATTAAAATAGAAAAAAAAGAAAAACAGTTATTTAGAAATTCATTATTTCTCGATTTTTTCTTTAAACTAGCAATCGGAGTCTAATCGTACTGATGAGCTGTGACAATAATATATATATATATATATATATATATATATATATATATATATATATATATATATTGTCATCTGCAGACAGATCTGTTTCGCTGTATCACAGCTCATATATATATATATATATATATATATATATATATATATTAAAAGCAGTTAAAAACTTATCTAATTAAATAATCTCATAGTTTTATTGCATTTTTGATTTTACTATTTGAGAATGATTTTCGGAAAAAAAAATCACCTGCTCGAAAAAAACAAAACAATAAAAACAAACAATAAATGATTTACGTTTCCCAAGGAGTCTTACGTTTAACTAATGAAACATATTTTCGAAACTAAATTTAATTTTTTTAAATTTAATGAATTTACGTGGAGCGGGGAGGTAAGAAATGTAAAAAAAATATGTTTACCAATATTTTCTAAAAATAATAATTTAAAAAAATAACTTTATTTATTTATGAATAAGTCGTGAAAGTTTCATTAAATACGACCTTTATTTGATTTTGAAAAAAAATTTCCAAATTAATTTTTCACCTTAAAAAAAATTAGTTACGCAATATTACGCAATTCATTATAAACTCTGGAAACAATCTGGTTACCCGTTGACGAAAAACAAAACAAGATTTTTTTTATCAAAATTTTGAACGGGTTAGAAATGGTCAAATTTTTCTTTTAAATAATAAAAAAATACTTTGTTATTTCCTCTTAATAATGACATAAACGTTTTTATGGAAAAACGTTGTTTTTATAAAGTTTTGAGACGTTTTTTAGTCATACTATGCTGTTTTTTCAGGGAATTAGTAGAGATACCTAACTTTGTGACATATCCGCGTCGACATTACCCCTATTGTATATAATCCCAACGGTCAGAGACTTATTCCCCTATCGCTAACCCCCACCAACACCTCGAACAAAACTAAACAAATATCAGGAAAGAGACTTTCCATTACTTTACACACCGCCTGATGAGACATTGAAGTTTCAATGTCGAAACAAATATATATATCAGAGCGTAAAGTTAATCTTCGAAATTATTTATTTATTTATTTATTCCGCCAAAATTTTCAAACACATTCAGATTACTCGCGTTCGAATTATTTCTAGCAATGTTTCCTACTTTCTCAACCTTTATTTATGTTACCAGATACATTGTCATAATCACAGTATGATGATAAACCAGACGATGAGTAGTTAAGATTAAGTCTTCCTCATACTAACCTAATTTTATGCACCAGCATCCGTAAAAGCCTCATCAAAATTCAGCTGTTAGAATACGTATTCTGAATCGTATACTCTAATTCTAACAGCTTCTGACTCATCAGTTACCCGTACATGTAAAAATCCGATTTTTAATCTCACCACTGATGGTGACAGCGCTTCTATGAGGCATTCGCACCCAGGGGTTTGACAATCAGTGTTGAATGAACTAACCCCCAAAATAAAGAAATATATTCTTCTTCTTCTATGTGCCCTGTCCCTTCAGGACGTAGGCGATCATAGCTCTCCACGTCTCCCTATCCCTTGTGGCTCTTAGTATGTTTGCTCCTGTTGCTTCTGGCAACCCCCGTTCCGTCATCCACCTGATCAGACCCTGCAAATATGTTATCCGCTGCCTTCCTCTGTCTCTCCTTCCTTCTATCTGTCCAGTCAGTATCAGGTTCTCCAGGCTCTCCTTCCTCATTGCATGTCCCAGGAACTTCAGTTGTCTCTTCCTGATGCTCAGCATCAATTTCCTTTTTGTTGCCATTCTTTCTAACACTTCGTCGTTGCTTGTATGCTCAGTCCACGATATCCGTAGCATCCTTCTGTAGAACCACATTTCGGCCGCTTCCAGTTTTGTCCTCATTTTCGATGATATTGTCCAGCATTCACAGCCGTATTGAAGAACTGACATCACGTAGCAGTCTAGCACTCTTTTCTTCGTTTCTATTGAGATTTTCCTGTGTGTTAGTATTTTGCTCATCTTCTGGAACGCGTCCTTTGCCATGCCAATTCGCCTTCGGATCTCCGTGTCGCACTTTCCATCTCCTGTTAGACCACTTCCTAGGTACTTAAATTCTTGGACTTGTTTGATTCTGTTATCCCCCACCTGTATTTGGCATGTTGGGTTGTATCTTTTGCTGATGACCATGCACTCAGTTTACAGACGTATCATCCCTGAATAAATCATATGATGAAACATGGCCTATATACGACAATGTTCGACGCAATCTACACAACCGATTCCAATACCGGAGCTCCGTGAAACAAACTCAATTTTGTGAGTTAATGCGATCGTCGTCGTATCACTCATTTAGAGTGTTTAGAAAACGATGAAATATTAAATACACATTTATGCATCCAGCAGTTGTAACGTGTCCTTAAAGTTTTAGTTGAAAAAAAAAGCACTGCTCTGGTCAGTATAAAAAATGGTACAGTATTACATTAGGTTTATAAGTTCCAAACATTCAGTTGTTCTTGGTCTAGTGGATATAGACGTTGGTTAATTTCTGTGACTTGACCCGAACAGTTGTGAGTTCAATACCAGGCTACAGCAGGATTAGAGGGAGATAACTTATGACTACCAGAAGAGCCACTACAACGCTAGGAATGAAGTTCATATACTCCAGTGATTTTAATAAAGTGTTCGGTTTGAAATTCCAGGCTACAGTAGAATTAAGGGGAGATAACTCATGACTACCAGAAGATGTACTACTACGCAAGGAATGAAGCTAATATACTCCAGTGATTGTAATAAAGGGTTCGGTTCGAAATTCCTTTAAAAGGCCGAAACGTCGTACAAATGGTAACAAAATAGTCCGAATGCTGTAAATACTACCTCATCTCAGAAATATAGATAAATACTATGAAGAATGGTGTTCTCTTCTAAAAATAACTTAGGAAAAAATATGGAAACTTGGGTGTTTCGTTCTATCTCACCGGCCATATTCATACCTTACACCAACCGATTCTTCTTCTTTTATATTCCGTTTCTCTTCAGGACATAGGCTATCATGGTACTCCACATCTTCCTATCCCTTGTAGCTGTTCATATCTATAATCATAGTTTTTCTCCTAAATCTTGCTCTGCCACCCATTTGATTAAGCTCATCAAGTATGCCACGCGATGTTTCCCTGTGCCTTTTCCCTCTATCTGTACTGTGAGTAAAAGATTCTCCAAGCCCTCCTTCCTCATTAAGTGTCCCATAAACTTCAATTATCTCTTTCTGGCGTTAAGTGTAAATTTTCTTTTCGTGTCCATCCTCTCCAAAACCTCGTCACTGCTCACATGTTCGGCCCATGTATCCTTCGGTAAAACCGCATTTCTGTTGCTCCGAGTCTTTCCTCCATCTCTGAGTAGATTATCCAGCATTCGCTGCGATAGAGGACAGATATCCAGTACTCTTTTCTTTGTTTTCTTTGTTTCCAACGAAATTTTCCTATCTTCCAATACTCTACTCAGCTTTTGGAATGCGCCCTTGACCCACGCCAATAAACCTTCGGATCTCAGTGTCGCACTTTCCGTTCTCTGTTAGAATATCATTAAAAGGTATTAAAATTTCTGTACCCGCTTGATTTTAGTGTCCCCGGCCTGTAATTGGTATTTTAGGCTCCTCTTTTTGATGGTGGTCATGCATTCAGTTTCTTGTAGTTTATTTTTAGTTCTACCTGAATTAAATCAGATTTAAGTATTCATCGAAAACTTGTTCACATCAAAACCTACGGACGTTTACTCAAATGTACTAAAGAGCTGCCTGATAAGTGACAGAAAGTCACTTTAAATAATGGTGACTATACAACGAAACTCCTCCTAATTACTTTTTATATCATTGCTATAGACTATAGTTATAACCTGGTCATTATATTACACACAACGTAACCACAGCTTTACAGCCAGAGGTATTGACTTTTATATAAATGCAAAGATTGATTGGTTGATTTGTTTGTTTAACGGTATATCAACTCCTCTTGGGTCATTTAATGCAATTTTATTGGAAGCTTTGAAGTAATACAAATATGATATATGTTATTCTGCTTTCACAATTGAATACATGGTAGATGATACTCAGCTTTTGTACGTATACATGTTTGTGTGGACATGATAACTAGAGACGGTGATATGTTGCAGTTTTGTTGAAGTTTCGTTTTGAAATGCAGTTTGATTTCTTTAAGAAACTGTATGATATTATTATGCCATGAAAGAATATTTTGGTGTTGGTTGTTTAGTCGGTTGGTTTTGTTTAGCGGCATATTAATAGCAATGGGTTATTTAACGCTAAACTCCAAATATTTTGTACGTGGTTTTATGCTTTCAACTACAGCTATTTAATTAAAACTATTTAATATATATTTTTTCAATAAAATGTATTTTATATTTTTTAGCGTTGCATAGCAATTTTGCTATACAAACAGTATTGTTTCTTTTTTTACTATAAAAATATAATGTTGATATTTGTTTGCGGGGTTCATTATTTAGTCATAGCTAGAATCCTGACAGATGCTACCACCTAGGTTCAGAGTGGACCTCGGAACAATTAAGGTAACTAGGCATCACAGAGTAAAGTTTATCAGAATAATTACCATAACAGTATTTATAGAAAAGGCACAGGAAAGCCACGTTAAAGCGAAACCAAGATGCCAGTTCAGGACGGACAGCATTGCAGATTCATTTTTGTATTTTATCAAGAATCTCTAAATGCATAGCAGAAGCACCAAGACTAGGTGTGACAGCAATATTCAGCGTATGGTAGAATGGTAGACCTAAAAATGTGTAAGATAAAATTGTCTGACCCGACACAGTAAACCAAATTTCTGAGGTGCAGACTTAGAAATTGATACATAATGATTTTTCTACTTCATGTCAGCGGAAACCGTTAACCCAAAAAAACGCTCAAGGAAAAGCGGAAAAGAATATTTGGCAAACATGGATAAACGTGTCTGCAATAAGATGTTTGTATGTGTGTCTGTTTATCTACCTGTATGTCTGTATTTTTTCAGCCCTTTTATTTTAGTTTTTGCTTCGGGTTTGGCTCTAAATAGGTATAATTGTAGTTTTTAGTCTCAGCCATGATACCATTTACACAGAGGACTTATTTAGCCTTCAAAATTCAGTTTACGACGAAAAACACTTATTTGCTATCGATACAAGAAAATCAAAATGTAACTTACATCCATTCATTTTTTTTTCAGTCTACTGTTTCGCTATAACTGGAAGCAGCTATTGGTTTTTAGTCTTTCGTGCCAACGTCCAAAGAGTCTGAGCGCCATTGTAACGATATACTAGTGTGCTGTAGATATACTAGTTCAAATGTCTAACGGCAATTTACGAAAAAATATTCTCGTAATATGTAATGTCATATTTATATACATCAGCCTATGTTCATGAGTTCGTGTTTACCTTTTGACACAGGTGTATACCGAACTTATACTACCTTTTTAATTATGGTTTAAGGAGAACCTATATCTGCACATTTATTCATTATAATATTTTTGTTTTATAGATATTCATCATTAAATAACTCTGAAAGGGCGTTGATATATCATTAAATTATCCAGCCTTATATTACTTTAACTTTTCTTCAATTCTTTAATAAAGTCCCCGGAAATAAAATGACCCGCAAAACTTTGAACTTTTGTTAAACTTGATTTTGCGATTTGTCTATATTTCTGAGATGAGGTAGTATTTACAGTATATACATTATTTGGACTATTGTCCTCATCTTTGTTGCCATTTGTACGACGTTACCGCCGTTGTACGCTCCGGCCTTCTTCAGGTGCAAGGAATTTTGAACCGAACCTTTTATTACAATCACTGGGGTATATGATCTTCATTCTTTGCGTAGTAGTGCCTCTTCTGGTAGACATGAGTTATCTCCCTCTAACCCTCTAAGTTACTTGTTCACCACTGCTGTAGTCTGGTATTGAACTCGCAACTATTTGGATCAAGTCACAGAAACTAACCAACGTCTATATCCACTGGGCCATGTGTCCTTAAGAAAGTTCCTACCTCCTGAAGAAGGCCTGGATCGTACAATGGCCAAAACTTCGTACAAATGGCAACAAATATGAGGACAATTTTCCGAATAATGTAAGTAGTGTTGATTTTGCGAGTTCCCTAAACGTGGCTAGTTCGAGTAGAATAATTTTTGTAAGAGATCTGTGTTTGGATTTAAGCCATGTGACTCTGCGTTCCTTTTACAATTTTCTGGTGTTTAGAAGAACTCTCTTCGAGCTGCCAGATCGACTCCAGTACATTGCAGATTCTCTTTTGGATTTTGTCGAGAACCCCAAAATAAATAGCAGGAGTGCCCGACAAGATATGACAACAGTATCTTACTTGTTTAAACATTATTTTTAATGGATACTCGTGTTTGAGTAGATACTCTGTTTATTTATTAATTAAACACTATATTTATTTATATCTACCAGCTTGAAAAATCGAGAAATCTTGCTAGGAAAAAATCCTGTCGGAGGACGTACATTTTCCTAACAAGATTTCCCGACAGAATCTGTTATATTGCAACATTAACCTCGGTAGAAAAGAGTTTAAAGTAGCCATGAGACAAACAGTCATAGTTATTCACTTTAATTTTTCGACCGGGTTACCTAATTTTTTTATATGTGAAGGACTGATTGTTCCAAGTAGTAGTGCTAAAATATCAGATACAACAAAAATATAGAAAAACCTATAGTAAATCTACTAATTAAAATGATCTTGTAAAGTTCTGTTGTTGTTATAGCAACAAAATAAAATCCGAAATAACGGGTGCTATTTATTATTTTCGACAGCTTATCAAACCTTTGCAGGTTATTTAAATTAGGAAAATATTTTTAAGTTTGCTAAAATTTTGGATGGGGAGATTATAATAGTTTCATGATACAAGTTTTACTCATTAATCTATAGCAAAGGCAAAAGATGTGAGTTCATGCCTTTCCCAATTGTATTTGCACGTAAATGAATATAACACAATGGAAATTGGATCTCAGCTTTGCAATTAAACGGTTGCCCACCAAGGTACTGAGCAGTCTCGACGTTGCTTAACTTCTGTGATTATACGGGACTGATATTTCAATGTGATTTGGCTGTAAGCCTATTATTTTATTTAACGTACATAAAACAACCCCTATTTCTGCTTTATATATATATATTGTGTGTATTTTGGCAGCATTTTTTCATTAATACAGGTTTCATTGAACAATATAGTCAAGTTCTGTCTATTTTGTGTAAGATCCTTTCGTATGATCTGATTAGCTTGATAGTGTTGTCATGAAAAGACGACCAGAAATCGCAATGATTGTTGATTTTTTTTATCAGGTCTGAGCTTTCGGCTTACATAAGCCATTATCAAAGGATGAACATTTAATATGCAGTGAACATAGAACATTTAAATTATTAACAGAGTGGAGTTATACTGAGAAAATTAAACAGGTCCATTTTTTGCGTCGCACATGGCCGCAGGCCGAGAAGGAATGGTGTTAGTGAGTTTTTGGTCAAATGAGAGTATAGTGGCACGAGGGGATTGGTCTACTATGGGTGTAGGGGGTAAGTATAATAACTATAACTATGACCTCTCCCGTCGATTATAGGCATTGAAGTATGTTAGTGGAGGTGTCGAAATTTATTTTATTTAGGCTAGGTTTAAACTGTTTGATGTAGATAGCTTCTAGAATTTTAAGTTTTCGTTTATTATTTTCTTGTCTAAGTATATATGTATTTTCAACAAGTGTTTTCCTAAGAAGTGTGTGTTGATAGCCTTGGTGTTTTAAATGCGTTAGCGACTTGCAAAAGAACAATGAATTTATTTTGAATATAGACTTGTGATTGAACCACCTAGTCTTAAAGGTGTCTTTGGTTAATCCCAAACATATTTTATTTTGACCATTTAAGTCATGTCGTTGTGGTACAGTGGATATCGGCTCGGAACGAGAAACCGGGGAGCCGAGTTCGAATTCCAGTTGAATCCATTGTATTTATTCCGCGCAAATACCCTGGGGAAAGGTATTAATCCGTCTCTTTCTTCCAGTTATGGGTTAAATAGCAGGACAGATTGGGTTCTATAGCCTTGGTCGGCAACCAGTCTACCGCAGAAAGCAATGGCAACCTACTGCGGGATAATCTTCTGCCCAGTCAGTCAGGTCTCTTTCGAGACATGATCGGCCAAGCGTGTATCACGTATGGCACTTAACTAACTGACTGACATTTGCCTTGTAAATGACTTCTTTTGTATTACAAAGTTCTTGAAATGGGCATTTATTCTTGTCCCGGCATAGTTACACTTAATCATAATTTCTGTTCTTTCATTCAGTCATTCATTTCTGTCTGTGAATAACATAATAGCTCATATATATATATATATATATATATATTTATATATATATATATATATATATATATATATATATATATATATATATATTTGATGATATATATATATATATTTCCAAATATATAAATATATATAGATATATATATGATATAAATATACATATATGATAAGTTATTTTATTATACGTAATTTGCACCGTTTAATAAGGGCAAACGAGTTTCTCCGTAGTTTTTATTGTTCCAAATACTTTCGGACACTTCAGAGTCATTTTCAAGGGGTTTGTTGTTAATTTCTTTTCGCTTTGATATTTAAGATTATATAAATACACACACACATACACACACACACATATGTGTATAATATATATGTATATGTATAATATATATATGTGTGTATTATATATATATGTGTGTAATATATATATGTATTATATATATATATATATATATATCTATAATATATATAAAATGTAAAATATAAATATATATGTATTTATAATATATATATCTATATATGTATAATATATAGATATATATATATATACGAGCTTGAGTTAAAAGTATCTTTCGTAAGTCAACCTTTAATTAATAGCTCAAACAAGTTACTCATGAAAATCAAAATATATCCCATCATATTCTGTTCTTTATTGCCATAATTGCGTCAGAAATTCAATTGATATAGTACTTCCAGCCCCTCAGTTCGCTCAAATTTGCGCTTGATCACGTATGCTGTGTGTACCCCTGTATAGTCATACGGTGGGAGTTCGAGTCTTCGACTGACTAATGCCTGGTGGCGGGCATTCAATGAAACATATACTCGCTGCAGTTGTTGATCATAAAGGTTAACGTTTGCAGGATGACCATCTAAGACCTTTCTTGAAACGCATGAACCAGTTTTGTGCCACAAATGCGTTGAAAGACGATTTTAAATATATGATTCTGTTAACATTTCGAGCTAGCTATCACGCGGTGTGACATCATAGAACCGCATTACAAATTTGCGAACTGCATTTGTAATTTGGTAACTGTTATCGTTGCTTAGAAAAGTGTTACGTCAACACAAGATAAAATCGTCTTTGATGGTGGATGTTTTTATGTTAACGTCCTTGCAACATTTCTGAAGTTGGCTCATGTGAGCCGAAAACTTAGAACCAACTTAATAAAAATTATTAAAATGTTGGAGAACTTTTGTAATTATTTTCACCTGAAATCAAAGCCAAAATACGATATTTAGAACGGCTCATGGCTAAGCATAATAGACATTCATTGTCTGTTATATTTAACAGTATATATTTAGAAAATTATCTGCTATCTCTCTCTCTCTCTCTCTCTCTCTCTATATATATATATATATATATATATATATATATATATATATATGGTTGCTTGGCTGAGTTGATAGAACGCTCGCTTTCTGACCGTGAATTCAGGGATCGAATCACACCATGGTCGATTTGTCAGGGAGATAATTTCTTGAGGAGGCTATCTTCAGGAAAGTGCCTGAAAACGATACCACGGGTAACCCTTGCCTTGTGAGTGATATTGAGTAGTCAGCCTATTTAAGGAGAGCTATCGATGGCTGGGCTAGCTCTAAGTCACAATTCATCGTCTTGGCTTTTTTCAGACTATTCTTCATGCTAAATAACGCGCTCTCTCCCAGAAATTCAGTATAGTTGCAGTATAAACAAACACAAGTGTGACTGAGCAGGCGTCTACAATGGGGATGAGGTAGCCACCCCGGTAGACGGGTATCCACGAGTACGCGTGGCCAGCTATTATATATATATATTCTATTTGCCTGAAGATACCTTACGGTTGAAACCTTGGTAGCTAGGTGCGACAATTTATTATCTAAGTATATATACCTATCTTTTATGCATCTTTCTTTGAATACGACCCACACGGATGTTTTAATAAATCTTTTTTTGAGTTTTTTTTCCAGCATTATAACGATTTTCCGTTTTCTAGGAGTTAAAGAATATAAAAATTGTCCATAGTTTTTATTGTTCCGAGCACTTTCGGCTAGTGCTTTATTCATCCTCAAAGATGTTGAATTAGGTATATTCGTTATATGTGTTGTACGACATTATAATTTTTAATGGTTGACCCTTCTTGTAGAAGATTGACCGTTTTGAGCAGTCACGTGCCATGTGTGACTGGGTTAACATAAGGATTTCTTTTATT